>CAMKVN010003427.1:0-10537 GCA_946474995.1 Funneliformis geosporum
CGCACTTCAAATTTTTACTGAATATTAGTTAGGTTTTGAGGTTTAAAACAAATACAAAACCATGTTTCTAGCATTCGCGGTTGGTGAGTTATAAGCTTTTAAAGGCAAGCAACTCTACTTGCGTTTCTTTTGTAAGCCACTGTAATAGTAAGTTTTATTATAAAAATTTGTTATATTCAATTATTTATATTTATTTAATAACTTTGAAACTTTTCATATAATTTACAATAACAAAAAATTCAGAATATATAAATTCATTATAAAGAGGTTTAACTATAACCAATTTTATATATATTAAGTAAAGATAGAATTGCAATTAGTTTTAAAATTTTAACTAGTTGCAACTTGAGTTATAATTATTTATAAATTTTTATTTTAAAATAAATTTACAAGAAGTTGTAACTTACTGAATTATAATGTCTTAATTAAATATCATCTTTAATCTTATCAAATTAATCTTTAATCATCAATATTTTGTGATTAACTATTTTAATTTAAATGAATTTTAGTAAATTAAATTTTTTAATAGTTAAATTTCTTAAATAAATTTTTTATTTAAATTTAAAAAAAATTGATATAAATCACTAAATTACATAAAATAAATTAATAATTAAATAATTAAATTTTTATAGTATATTTATTTAGATTTATAAATAAATAAATATAAAATTATATATTTAACATTTATAGTTAATAAATTATAAGCTTTTAAAAACAAATTATTTTATTTGGAAATAATTATAAATTATAAATTATTTATATAATTTAAATATATTATATTAAAAAATATTTTTCTTTTTATTATTTTATATAATTTTGCTATGCAAAACTAAAATACTATAGTTTAGACTTAATAAAACTAGTTTAGTTAATAGCTGAAACTAAAAATAAGAACTGTAATTAATGCGTTGTAATTTTTAATGTTGCATTATATATTGCAATTAGTTTTAATCTATATATGTTGCAACTTATACCGTTACAACATATGTTGCAACTAAGTTTAGCTTATATTGCAACAAGTTGTAAATTTAAAATTAATTGTTGCATCATCTTTAGCTGAACTGATATTAGTTTTATTTAACTAAAACTAATTTTAGTAGCTTAGTAAAGATAATGTTGCAACTACAAAAAAATGTTGCAATTGTATTGTAATTAGTGTCACAATTTAATTTATTAATGTTACACTAAGTTGCAACTCAAATGAAAATTAAAAATAATTATGGAAACCATTTTTATAGTTTAGAATAGCAACCTTAATTTCATATAATTTATTATTTTTATAATATTCATAAAATTTTATATTTTTAAATGATTTTGCAAATTTGCTTGCAATTTACTTATCGTTATTAATTTAAATTTTAACTTTTTTAATAAAGTATTTTAATTCTTTATAATTCAATATTTAACTTCTTTTTATATTATTAAAAAAGCTAAAAAAGTATTTAAATTATATATTATTTTTTTTTAAATATTTAGATTATATATTTAGGAAATAAATACATTAATAAATTTGTAAATTTTTTAAAAAAAATTTGCAATTACATAAAATTTTATATTACAATTAATTGAGATATTTCATACATAATTTGTGCTTCATTTCTTCTATGGAATTGCTCAATTAGTTTTTATAATTTAAATTTAGCATAGGCTTTTTAATCAGTAAAATTTATTTAAAAAAAAATCTGTCACGTGAATTGATAGTTGCAATAGTTTCTTCAATTGGTAGTTAAATATAATCAATATACAATTACTTACAATCATAACAAACATTAAAACATGTCAAGCAACATCAAAATATTTAATCGTTAATGTTTAATTAATTACATTGCCTTATGATTAACTGAATAACCAACCCATTCAATTTCATAACTTTGCAAATATGTTGAAGAGTAGTATAAGCTTATACGGACGAATATTGTCTACTATAAAAATCTAAGATGAATAATAACTAAATAATTCCAAACGACGACCTCTTCAAATCTTGTTTAAGAAATGTAAATCTAGTTTGAATATAATTAAGAAATACAAAAAGAGACGTAAACGTTAAAGCAAATTTTTTTTTTTAAAAAAAAGCTGCGAATTCTTTAATAAAAAGATGAAAATGATGTCTTTACTATTATTTTAATCTTCGGATAATTTTTTCTTTTTGGCCCTCTTCTTGTCCTTGTCTTTGTTGACCTTATCCTTATCCTTGTTTTCGTCCTTGTTATCCTTGTCCTCCGTCAAATTATCATCAGGCTTTCTTTTAACTATTAAGAGAAGTAAATTAAGATTATTATCATAAATAACACTTAATATTTGTTTTTTGTTACCATATAATATTTACCTAAAGCATTATTATTAGAAGTAATAGAAGTAACCGATTGATTTTTCAGACTTTTGATTGACATTACAAACATAGCGGATTTTATTAACCCACTTAATAGCCTGCTAGTGTAGATTGCTTCTGGGTGTTTTAATCTGGTCGGTCCAATTTCACAATTTCGATATATTTCCGTCGCGGCTTTACGTTCAAATTCCCACATATCATTTATTCTTTTAGTAATTTCAGCGGCAACCGGTCTTTTAAGTGGATCATGGTCCCAACATTCTCGCATTAATTCAATATAACCTATAGGTGCATTTGTGACAATTGAAGGACGAAGACCATCACAAATTTCAACAATAAGTTCTGCATCATGTTTCTTATCACAGAAAGGCCTTCTACCATTCATAAACTCCCACATAATCATACCAAAGCTATATACATCTGAAGCCATTGTATATTTTTTTCCTTCAAAAATTTCTGGAGCGACATATGGTACGACTCCGTAAATTTCACTATCCCCTTGTGCATCTTTCGCTGATTCGATTGAAGATCTACTCAATCCTAAGTCACATAACACTGAAAAATTTCTTACAATGAGGATATTACCACCATGAAGATCTCGATGAACTGTTTCAGAATTGTGAATATACTCTAGCCCAGTTGTGATGCTGTGCAGGGTGTACAGTTTCTTGCACCAAGGGATATAGTTAAATTCATCTATTATGTAATGATTTAAATCATATTGATGATATTCCATAATTATAATATAATCTTTTGACAAGGGTTCTTGAGTGATTCCATAACACCGATTTACATAATTAAGATCCGAATGCCTTTCCAATTTCCATTTTAAACTACGGAGGTAAAAAATTTTAAGCTGGATTTTTTTTTTTTTTTTAAAAAAAAAAGATTCACACGTTAACGAATTTTTATCGTTGTAATTACGACGAAAAAGAAAGGAAAAAAAATTTTATACCTCATTTAACTCCTCATAAGTGATATTTTCAGAATCGTTAAGTCTTTTTAAAGCAACGTTCATAGGACCAGACCGTTCAAAATTCAACTTGTTCTCATCCCAATAAAGAAAACCTTCTGTCCATTGGGCTTTATAAATTTTACTGAATCCACCTTCGGCAACGTATTCTATATTTTGGAATCGATCATAAGGAACAAACTCCATTACTCCAACCTCTAGATAAAGTCTAATTTGTGTATTCCTGATAAAATCGTCCACAACTTTATTTCCGGTTGGTTTAAATAATTTGGCTGCTTTATGACAAATTCGACAAACTCCTTGAGTTTCATCTAGAGGCCTTCTTTTATTACATTCAATACATGCTTTATATTCAGGAGATTTTTTAAATAATGGTTTTTTTTTCCTGGGTTGTACCTGGTCGCGCCTCGCGTGCTGCGGAACCAAGACCATACTTGAAGGCGCGGGTCCACTTTCCATTAAAAAATCAATTTTTAGTTTATAATGTTCCATATTCATTTTTGCTCTTCTTTTTTTTTTTTTTGAAAAAAAAAATATATTTATATAAGGTATATATGATATAAAATTCGAGAAGAAATTTTTTTTTTTAAAAAAAAAAAACCTTTTTAAATAAGCAATGTAATACACAGAATTCCATGGAAGAGTTATGCAGAACTAATGCAAAGGGATTCCGTTGTTTACCTTATATAAGATGTTACATTGATGTATAAATCAAGTGTATAATTGGATGATAACGAAGATAATGTAGACCCTATGAAAAAATTTCCGGACTGTAGTGTACAGAAATCAAATTGAACGTGCAACATGTGAATAATAATAATTTTTATTCTTACGCCAAGATTCTAATTTAAAATCGAATTAAAGAATAAATAAGAATTCACTCGATAAATTTTTGTCTGGTAATAATTAAATAATTTAATCATCTGAAATTAAATTTGATGTTTTGAAAGTTCCATTCCGAACCAATACTTCACTTGGATAATAAATATTAATGCATCAAAATAAGGAAATTTATGACAACTTGAGGATTTAAAGTTCAATTTCCTTTGCTTCTAAATCAGGATTGAATCAAGTTTTATTTTTTTTTCCTAATAAAAAATTTAAAGAACAAATTAATCATATGGCGTCTTTATGTCAAAAAGGTTCCCATAATGTGCAGGTATATATATATAATAAGAACATATATGTACAAATTAGAATTTCAATGGTCAAATTTGTACAAGTCACAAGGTTTGGTATACTTCCTTAAATGGTAAAATGGCTCAATTTGTTGGGGCAATTTAATTATGAATGGTTTGTGTATCAAATAGTTGTTCATCCAGTAACTAAATTTGGAGCCTTCGAGTTACCGTGGATTCGTTTCACTTAGAAAAAAAAACGCGTTACGTACCATCTGTAATCTTTTTTTTAAGACGCGACTTCTGTTGCACAAATTTATGGCTTTTCTCTTCAAGAATTTGGTGCATCATACTTGCTAAATACCAAAGTCTCCAATTGGAAGTACGAAATATTTGTGTACATTTTTCGTGAGAGTGGATTATTGAAAATTGGTCGTTTAGTTAAAGAGATGAGGAATATGATGCATATATTAGGATAATCCCTATGCAAATTTAGATTTAGACATAAGTAACGCAGTCCGCGGTAATTTACATGAAATAATGAAATAGCAAAGTACAAACTTATCTTTTTTTTTTGTTTTTAAATATAGGAGCAAGAATGCATTGGAAGTTGTTACGACAAACCATCATCTTATATGAATTAGAGTTGGGTTGGGCCAGAAGTGACATGATATTTGCTGTAATTACGACACTAATTTTACAATCTGATAATGGCAAAACGTAATACTAAAAGACGATTCACATCATCTTTAATTTATACATTTGCTGGTATTGATTTTTAAGGTTAACAAAAGGAGAATGTCGGTGAAAGAAAATCCTTAACTACATGTGGGCGTTTTGCAGTAGAAAGGTACGAAACTCTAAAAATTAAAATTTTACTTTATAAGCTAAATATGATTTTTTTTAGTAAAATAAGTTGAGATTTAACATTAACTCAAAAAAAAATTTTTTTAGAGTTTCGTACCTTTCTACTTTAAAGCTCCCATGTATCAAGCAATTTTAGAATCTTTTGAATTTTATCAGGATCATCAATCAGCTGCATTAAAGAGAGAACCATTAATTGATTGTGCACGAGACAATGTGGAGTTTACAAAGAAACCTCGCAAGAATGGTAGTTTTATATAACTAATCCAGCGTTATATATATATAAACAGTTGGAGACGGATGATTAAAGCAAAAGTTACTTATATTATCGAATGTCTCTACTGGTCGCACTAAAATTCTACGCCCGTAGTGACCCTGATATAAGTAAGGAGCTAATATATATCAGTACATGTAAGAGTTATTCTTCCTTCGTCTCTTTTAAACATTAATTTGGCCATGTTCCTAGAATCGGATGAGTAAATAATCATAATTAGAAAATTAGAATTAAAATAATATAAATAAAGCAATGAGAAGTTGACATATATCAACAATCTATACTATAAAGTTGAAAATTCTAACACTTTAAAAACTTTGTAACACGCGTAAAAAGGAACTTATCATTTTTGACCATGACTCTTTAACCAAACATTTCCTTTACATTATTAAATTATATTGCTTTATTACAAGTATTACAAGCAGAGGAAAAAAATCCTTTCCCTGCCTCATTTATTCTTCTTATACAATTTATAATACATGTTGTATACATTGATTGTATACAAATTATCATTAAACGTTTAAGATTATATGTATATTTAAATATTTATTAAATACTAAAATATTAAATTGAACAAATTTCTTTATATAATTGATAATTTTTATTTTAAAATAAAAAAGAATATTTATATATTATTGACAATTACTATCCCTTAATTGATAAATAACTAAATAATAAAAATTATTTTTTTAAAGAATAAGCTTTTGTACATAAGAAAATGTGTTTAAAACCTATTAAATATATCCATAATTGTTCAATTGCCTAATGTTAATATAAATTATATAATATAGATGCTTTACAATAAATAGAAATAACAAAAAAAAATTTAATTTATTATTTTTTTTTTAGTAAATTTTAGATTAAACAGTAATTTAAAGAGAATTTTTTTAGATTTTTTTTTTATTTATTTTATTTTATTTTACTATTACAAAGTATTTATTTAAGTTTCAAGATATTTAAATTTCAAGATATTTAAAATTAAACTGTATTTATAATAAATTTTTTACTTAAATTTTTAATAGGTTTTAATGTAGTTTTAATTCCAAAAATAATTATTTTAAAAAGGTTATAATATTTAAGCTATATATTAAAATTAGTATTTGTCAAATGATTATGATTAGCAAATGATTTAAATAATAAATAACAAATAACCTGTATTTCAATAATTTTTAAATATAGTATATTTTGTAAATTTTTATTATTTATTTTGTTTATTATAGAATAAGTAAGTTAAATTTATTAAAATATTTAATATATACAGTCAGATCTCAATATACTGATATTCTATATACTGATATACTATTAAAAACTTGATATACTAATAAAATTTATTTATCAACTATATTCGAGGTTAAAAATAATAGATTTTATGAATATAGTATAACATACTACTATTATAACATATGTTGTAATATAGTTGTAACTATACATGAAATTGAAATGAAAACCTAAAAGTCGAAATGTTTCGATTTTTAGAAGGCAAAGTCGAAAAGAAAAGTCGAATGATCAAAATGACATTATATCTTTATATATAAAAAAAAACAAAAGATGTACAATCTTGATTAATATCGTTCTGATTCGTATGAAACAACTACCATTCAATTCCTTGACTAAATGAATCCAATGAGCTAAAATTCATTGATTTTGAATCAGCTTTTTTTTTTTTTAAAGACGTAGTAATGCATTTATTTATTAAAAAATTCATAATCAGTTTTAAAGAAAACATGAAAATCCCAAAAAAGGATACAAATGTAGAAAAATAAAAAATACTGCCTAAAGATGGTTCCTATAATTATTTTAAAAATTTTTAACTAGTTGTAACTTAAGTTGCAACACTTTAAGTTGCAACTATTTATGAATTTTTATATTAAAATAAATTTACAAGGAGTTACAACTAAGTTGCAACTTCTTAATTATAGTATTCATCTTTAATGCTGTCTAATAATCATCATTAGTAGACTAACTCCAATCAGATCAATCGGTTGTCTCGTCAGGTTTCAGTAACAATCACTAGTAGAATTAACATTGCCACTCAACTAAAAAAGAGAAAAATATTTGATAAATAGTTATTACTGTATTAGAAAGAAAGACCATTTCTGTTCATGAACAAATAATTTGGTCATAAGGGAAGTATAATCATATTTATATTCAGGCAAAGATAATGATGAGTTTGAAAAACTGTTAATAGGAAAATTGTTAGAAGGCTATAATTTCATTTTTTGCTATATTTCAAGATGTTAAGTGATCGTTCTTTTTCTATAGTAGCTGCGCATCTAGATTTCCAAATAACTTCGTAAGATTGATCAAAAATGTAATCATAAAATGGGAAAAGGATTTTAGAGATGTGAGAGAAAGAGTTGATAAAAAAGTCGAATAACCTAGAAAGAGAGAAGGGAACTATGCCTTTGATGAAATCTATGAAAGAAATGTTGTAAGGATCCTTTTTTAAAGCCCAAAAAAGACGTGGGGAAAGTAACAATGAATTAATGTCAGGAGGGTAAACTGTTCGTGAAGTATATATAAAGAGTTGATTTTTTAGAACATTAAGAGCTGCTGTGATGATTTGTTTCATCTTTTTTTTCACTTTAGAACAAATCCATATGTGATTAAAGTATTCTTTGTCAGTATTGTAATAACAGCACAACCATGTAGAGTTATAAATAGTAGGTTGGGTTGATTTTATGAATTCTATAGTGAGGATTTGTTTAAAAAGGAATTTAAATCTTCTGCAGTGTGCATGAGACTCTTTAAAAGAGATTTCAGTGGGAGTGCTGAGTTTGATGAAATCAAAAGTTAGTGACCAATTGATTTGAAATTGACTGTATTTACTATTTCTTTTTAAGTAGTAGAAATCTATAAATTGTCTAGTGTTAATGTAATCTTTAAGAAATGGACGTAAGGTAGTGAAGATAGGCGTATTATTAAATGTTGGAATATAAGAGAAATAAGGAGTTTGATTAAAGTTTAAAGGTAAAGGTGAAGACATTAATGAGGATTTAGCAAGTTGATCAACTTTGTGGTTATGGGGTCATTAGAATGTGCAGCTTAGGAATTGGACCCAGGTCGGGTATAACTGGATTACTCACAGGTGGGCCAGTTATCTGAGTCATGATATTAGAACCTGGATAATTGCAGGTGGATAACCCATCGGTTTGATCAATTTACTATTTTTTAGTTTATTTATTTATTTATTTACACATGTGAAATTTATATAATTGAATGTAAATATTGATGTCATTTATTTAAATAAATTGTTACCAATTTGAGAAATAATTTATTGTGCAATATATCCTAATAATAAATAATAAAAATTAAATCAAACATTTCGTTTGTACTTTTTCAATTAATTTTCTATGCCCATTTTTTTAAGAAATATGGATAATAATAATAAATATATTTCTGATACTGACACTTAAGATGATGAAATTTCATCTAATACAGCTAGAAGAAAAGTTATATAGGAGCCTGTAGTGAAACCAAATGTGAAACAGCTAGATTAAAAGCTATACAGGAGCCTGTAGCGAAACCAAATGTGAAAAGAATCAGAATAAATTTTACTAATAATAATTCTAAAACCAAAAAGTCAAGTTATGTTTGGGAATATTTTCAAATTGAAAATGGACGTGATGTTTGTAAAATAATTATATTTCTAAAAGGTGAAAAGGTTGAATACAAAAGAAATTATAAGCATAATGGGTGAACTGGTAACATGAAACAACATCTTCAAACAAAACATGGAATTTTATCACCAGATGATCTTCAATTGAATTCTAATGAAGAAATTCAAATACATATCGATAAAATGATTAGAAAAGTAACTCCATATTGTGTACCTAAACAAGTAGAATTAAAACAAGTTACAGCTGAATGGTTAGTTACAGATTCCTTACCATTTAATGTTGTTCATAGAAAAGGATATAAAAAAATGATACAAAGATTTGATCCTGCATTTATTTTGCCAAATAATAAAGGTATTAAAAAAGATCTTACAATTGCTTATCAAAAAAGCATTTTAGCACTTAAGAAGTTAATTTCTATTACTTGTGAAACTGCATCTATAACAACAGACTTATGGACAGCACATAGTAATGATGGATACATTGGTAACTCTTCATTGGTTATCTTCTAATTTTGAAATATATGATGTAATATTAGCTGTTGAAAGAATAGAATATCTACATACTGGTGAACGTATCAAAGAATACTTAAATGAAAAAATTGAGGAATTTGAATTAACTGAAAAAATAGTTTATGCAATAACTGATAATGAAAAAATATGAAAAAGGCTATTAGAATTTGGGATGGTGTAGAACGCCTCCCTTGCTCTGCACATACACTTCAACTCACAGTCATTCTGGTTTTAAAAGAAATTAAACCATATACCAAACGGTTTCAAAAGCTTGTTAAATTTTTTAGATCCTCAAAACAAAGTCAACATCTTGATCAAGCTCAAATTGATTTAAATCAGCGTAAAAAATTAATAATTCTACTGAAAGTTTATTAGAAATAGATGATGATTTAGAAACAGTTAAAGAAACAGAATTTAAAATTTTGCGTACTATCAATGATGTAAAAACTCAATAGAATTCTACTTACCAATTTTGAAAAAGACTTTTAGTCTTACATTTAGCAATTGAATAGCTTGTTGTAACTTTGCATTTACAAAATGAAGATAGTACTAAGCAAATTAAAAAGTCTTATGCTTAAAGAGCATGAATGGTTATTATTAAATGAGTTAGTAAATATACTAAAACCATTAGATGAATTGACATCCTATTTTAGTGGAATTCAGTATACCACTCTTTTAGTTATTAATTCAAGTATCGAAGCATTAAAATTTGAATTTGCTGATAGTAGTACATTAACACTAGAAGAATTAAATAAAATTATTAATGAAAATAAAATTAATATTAATGAAGGTATTAAATAAATCATTAATTATATAAATTAAAAATTAAAACTTAACTTTTTATAAATTT
>CAMKVN010003428.1:0-10537 GCA_946474995.1 Funneliformis geosporum
TGTTTAAAATTAAATAAAAATAGTTGAAAAGTATTAAATAGACATAAAAAAAGGAATTTTAAAAAGTTTCGATTATTTATATAATAAATATATCAAATAATATATAATTTTTCCAACAAGATCTTCTTAAACTGGCTGAACCGTTCACTTTTAAAAGTTTATAAAAATTTTCGCGAGAAGTTAACGAACATTTTGATGTAATAACTGTTCGATTTGGTTAGAAATGTAATACAATTTACATATCACGAAGTAAAAAAAAAGGCATAAAATCATATAAAATTTTGTTTGATCAAATGATCGACATCTATATTAATAACATTTGCTATGATCGACATGCGACATGTCCGGTGACGTATAATATTATTAGGGCTAGTACAGTACAGTACGATACTTTTCCAAATTTTGATCGTACTGTACTGGTCTCAATAATATTATAGTACGATCAAAATTTGGAGGATCGTACCGATCTGCATGATCGTACTGTACTGATCAGCCGAACCGTACCATACCAGTTTTCCTCCTCCCTTCCTATTTAGATGCTAACGGGCTAATTTTATTATTAGATAGTTACACATAATTCAGAATAATTTTTTATCATAGGTGCTAGTAACCATTGAAATATTAATTTATAAAAATTAGTTAACTTTATTTGGTAAGACAATAAGAACCGGTTAAATTTTTTAAATTATCTGGGAAGGCTAGATTATTTATGAAAAGAATTTCATATGAAATCGACGGGCTAGGGTTTCTATTGGTGACAAGAAAAGACAAAAGAAAATGCAAAAATTCGAATAAGTTAATCCAAAAAATGGTTTTAGTAAAAAAACCAAAAGCATTGGAAAAGAAAAATAAAGAATTAGAACTATGTAACGAGGGGTTACTTTCAAAGATAAACCATTTAGAAGAAAAGATTAAAGAGCGAGAAGAAGAGAACAATACCAAGCAAAAAATTATTAGTAATTTAGAAGAAAAAATTGAAAAAGAAACCAAATTCAAGAAAGAATCTATCAGTAATTTAGAAGAAAATGTTAGAAAAAAAGAAGAAGTCGTCAAAGCCAAGCAAAAAACTATTAGTATTTTAGAAGAAAAGGTTAAAAGATATGAAAAAGTAATCAAAACCATGCAAAAAACTATTAGTGAAATAAAAGAAAAGGTCAGAATACAAGAAATAGTATTCAAAGTCAAGCAAGAAATTATTAATGGTTTACAAAAAGTTGTTAGAGAGCGAGAAATCAAAATTATTGGTAATTTAGAAGAAAAGGTTAGAAAATATGAAGAAACCGCCAATACCAAGCAAGAAACTATTAATAATTTAGAAGAAAATATTAGAAAACAAGAAGAAGCAGTCAAAGCCAAGCAAGCAATTAATGTTGAATTAGAAGAGAAGATCAGATATCTTGATTTCATTATATGTGTTAAATTAACTACTACAGATAAAAGTTTAGTATTTGCAAGTTTATCAAACTTCTTAAAAAATCTATTTATTCCAATCCAATTTTTAATTCCTTAGAAATTTTTTTTATTAAAAAAGCAGCTGAAAGTGGAAATATCAATGCACAATTTGTTCTTGCTTATTTATATACATCTGACGAGGGTATAGAAAAGGATTTTAAAAAGGTCTTTTACTGGTATCAAAAAGCAGCTGAAAATAGAAGTGTTTATGCACAAGTTAATCTTGGCTGTTTATATGAGACTATAAACAAGGATTTAAAAAAGGCATTTTACTGGCAATCAAAGGCATGGAAATAAGGCTGGACAGTGTAATTTGGGTGAACAATATGAATTAGGTAATGGTATTGAAAAGGATGTGTCGACAGCTTTTTATTATTATCAAAAAGCTGCTAATCAAGAAGATTTAGATGCAAAATTTTGTCTTGGATATTTTTACATAAATGGAATCGGAACAGAAATTAATAAAGGGAAAGGATTTGAATTATATAACGAGACAACAGGAACAAAAGATTTTGATGTACACAAAATCTCATATAATAAATTAACGAATGATTTGGATAGAGTTAATTATTGGTATCACAAAGCTGCAATTGATGATAATAATAAAGTTGCATTATATAATTTAGGTGAAATTTATGAAACAGGAAAAGGTGGTGTTCATAAAAATTTTATTAGAGCATTTGAATTTTTTAAGAACTCGGCTAATCAAGGAAATTTGGAGGCTCAATATAAAGTTGGATATTATTATGAGCATGGAATTGTAGTTGAAGATAAAAAAAAGGCATTTGATTTGTATAAAACAGCTTCTGAAGGGTAAAAAATTGTATGAGAAAGGCGATAAGTTTATAAGATAGGTTATTATTATTATTATTATTATTAATTTATTTTTTATAAATTATTCTTATTATGTGGGTTGTAATCAAAGAAAAGTGAGGTTCTAAAATTAATACCTTATTAAATTTTAAAATGC
Source organism: Funneliformis geosporum (assembly GCA_946474995.1). Lineage (NCBI taxonomy): Eukaryota > Fungi > Glomeromycota > Glomeromycetes > Glomerales > Glomeraceae > Funneliformis > Funneliformis geosporum. Next base: position 2,423 of record CAMKVN010003428.1, read on the forward strand.
AATAAATCTAATGAATCCAAAATTTGTTATTCTTAAATCACGTCCCATATTATTTCTTATACCAAGTTCGATAAAAATTAATTTATTTAAGCAAATTTATCAATCAGTTCATGATTTATGAGCTAAGATTAGAGCAATCTTTAAATTTCGTGATATAAACCTATATACTAGTAAAATGAATTTTTAAAAAATGCATAACAATTAAAAAAGTAATTTTATTCTGATTCCAAATAAGTATTCAACAACAATACATTTGCATGTGGTTTAATTCAACGCCAATCTGGGATGTTGGTATTCTGACATATTGTGAGTCTTCATTAATTTCAATCTACTCATGATTGAAATTAAATATACCGTCAGATTAATTGTGAAACGGAATCTCAATCCCAATCTAATCCCAATCACACAAAGTTATTTTTCATTATATGACTTAGTACTTACTTCAGATAGAGATATATCAATGAAATAAAAATTTATGACAAGCTTATGATAATTTTGTTTCAATTAAATTAACTATCGGATAACTTCTTGTTTTGATTGAATTTCATATTAATTTCGATCCAAATGAATGAAGATGAATTATTGTCGTGAATGATAATTTGACGCAAATTTTTTTTGAAATTAATTTGTTGTTATCAATTTGATGAAATCATCCGAAATATATCATTCCTTCCAAAGGAAATCTAAGTTGTATCTCGATGAATACACTTACGGAATATTAACTAGTGTATGAATTGAAAATCAAATTTTGACAAAGGTAAAAATGAAATAAGGGTATGAACAACAATTAGCCAAGGATTTTTACATTTCATTTCATTTATATAATTGTGATTTAATTTAAATAGCAAACTGACCGACCATAAAATCCATTGTATAAATTTATTTATAAAAAAAAACCGCTTAGATCTAAATAAATCAATTAGCGTACAAAAAAAAGAATTTACTACCCATGTAATACGAATGCACTCATAATTACATAATTAAAGTTAGAATCAAATCTTATGCAATTTAAATCGAAACGATGAAATATATTATAATTTATTAACATGAACTTATTTTTTAGATATGAGACTGCGTTAAATCATTATACAGCAATGTACTTGAATAATTTAAATTAAATATTCATAAATTTGTATAAATTGTGAAGCGGCAGGAGATACTTACATTGATATTGATTCATTTTGACTAGGAATGAATCGGTACGGTCAAGATCTGGACTGAATCCTCTTGAACCAAATTTGTTCATAAGTCAGTCAAACCGACACTGACAATCTTTCATAGAAATCATAAATTTTTTTTTATATTTTACTAATTTTATTCAATTCATGTTAGCATAAGAAGCACTAAATATAATACAAATGCTTAAATATAGAATGTGTTTAGTGAAATTTCTTCCTCCTTCCCTGATTATTATTCTGCAAACAGTCTTACAAACATTCAAAATTAATTTATACTTGTTTACATGAGTAATTTCTCCATTTTAGAAATAGATAATTAATTAAATAAAAAAAAATAAATAACAAATAAAATAAAAATAAAAATAATTTATTTGATCGTGGATGTACTACAGGTTAAAAAAATTCTGTTGGTGAATGACCTTGAACGTTAAATGACTGTATTCGGTAAATAATGTCGCTAAAACGGTTCAGTTAAATTATCTGAACAAACTGGTCCGGTCAAATATATTCTATTTTTCTTCTATAAGACCGATTTACTAAAAATCAAAGTTTAATTTTAATAAGTCTAATTTGTTTTCATTATTTTTACTATATAACTCGAGGCTATTACGTCGCCTTATACAAATATCTATTATAAACCGGTTTGGCCTTATTAGTACTTTTCTATTGTTCCATCCATAGATTCAACCAATTTGATTCATTATCTTCCAATTTCAACTTTCCCTGATTTGATTATATTTATATTAGTAAATATTTCTATATTTTTCTTAGAATGAAGCACAAATAAACTTTACAAATGATTTCATAAATAAAATAACTATATTACCAAATACTGAAAACTAAAGTTTAGTACCAAAAACGTAGGCGACGCAAAATGATAAAGTTAGTTTAAGATTATAATATGTGAGCTATATTTTGTACTTATAATTTTATTTAAAGATCATTTCTATTCTAATTGATAAAAGCAATAGTTTTTGAAAAATCTTAGTAAGTAAATGTTGTCCTCAATTTTTTCTAATCATATGAACAAACCAAACCAAATGATTAATTAGTTTCGAATATTCTTTTTTTTCGCGAATATAAAGTAAAACCTGCTGTCACCTTCAAAATTAAGAATTACATATTGTGATTGTCACTTATATAGATTATTGTTCGATGATTACAGAAAATTGTTAGTAAACTGTAAGCTTAGGAAATTATTCTTTCTTATAAAATTTAAAGTCCATTCGTGGAGTTTAGGGTGAGTTAAACTATGATAAACATATAAAGCGTAATTAATGTATATAATAAATTTTCGACGTTCTATATGGATAGATACGATTTTCTTGTCAACATGCTTTTATCCTAAGCTAAATCCCACCATTTTGTAGCAATTATTATCAAAGGCTTATTGTTCAGAAGGCATTTTAGCCATGAAGCATATTTAATGAACATATAATATTGTTATTGGAAATGTATATAACAATAATCTTAAAAAAAGACCATAAAATTTTAATTAAAAATATTTATTTCTTATAATTTATAACAATGTCCAACAATAGTGTAATAAAAAGGCTTAAACAGTATGTCGCTAAGTTAACAGATAGCATTTGCGAAAAGGGTGTTTATGTTAAGTTAAAAGAAATAAACACGAATTAATTAATTATATTGAAGGGTCAGATCATATAGATTCAAAGAATGATGAATTTATAAATGAGCAATTGATTAATTGTTAAAAGATAATATTATTGATTTATTAGAGACTTGTATTGAACTCTGCAGTTTATTAGAGCAAAGATAATAAAATGCATCAATAGAAAATAAATATTTAATCAAGTAAAGAAAATAAGAAATAAATATAAATAAGAAAGAAAGATAATATATTATCGTAATAATTTATAAAAGTTAAGAAATTATAGAAAATTAATAAAAATGGGGATTATTTATAATTGGCGCAGTATTGCGTTATAGGACTAAGGCTTAAAAATATATGTACTAAAGGAACGAATGGAATTAAACAATTAATTTGCTAAGTTAAATTTTTATTAAGGTTTATTTAACGGTTTGAGGAAAATATTTTTAATAGTTACTGATGCGTCTACAACAAGCAATTTCTTGTTAGTTCCAGGCGGGAGTTCATTGCGCATTAAATAAAGGAATGAAATGAATTTTTTATATCCATTAAATCGAATACATTAGATACAACTTAATGAATATGCAAATTCAAAGTGTTTATTCTCGAAAGATGAGAGAATGATTTGATAGCATAAGTATTTAATAAACACTGTATAAATCTTCATAATTTAACAAAAGAAGTTAGCTGTACAAATAAGTTAAACACGTGAACATGTTTATATGATGAGAGTCATAATATTTGGATTACCTCAAACAAGAGTTTGGGAATAACGCGTCATTTTATTACTCATGTGACAACATTAAAATTTTGACCAAATTATGTTTCGTATTTTTCCCAATTGTTACAGTCATTTGATAAATATTAGTCTATTAAAATTAAGCAAATGAAATAAATCATTTAAACAGTTAAATGAATAAGTCACTTTCTCAAACAATAAAAACAACATAACTTACCCTCAGCAGTGTTACCTGACGAAGTTAAATACTTGAATTTTAATTTTAACGCAACCGAACTGTGATGTATAATATTCCGAAATTTGTGTAGATTTTTAATAACTAGTTTTAGCGCATATATTAATATCAGAAAATTTATACTAATGTTTTATTACCTTTTATTTGCCTATGTTTAGCATTACTGGCAATTACATTTATTGATGTATGTATTTTAAAAAGATTATAGCAGAAAAAAATCATTAAAAGGCTATAAAGTGTGAAAAATGTCAATTAAAAGAGTATTGATCTAAGTTAGAATAGGAAGTTCTTTTTTATTCATAATCTTATCATTTAACCCATTATTAAGAATTAATTGATTATCCAATATTCTATGAGCATAACTTAAAACATGAGCATTGATCAAATCTGGTAATCAAAATAGAATTAATTGAATTAATTAGCATTTTGGAGAACTATACAAATTTTAATTTGCTCGAATTTAATATATAGTATTGAAGGTAACTAATTACATAAAATTCATAATAAATTTTATTTGATACCTTTAAAAGATAAAAGAATAAGTGAATTCATCAAATAAAAACTTATTATATGCAGAATCCAACAATATTTGAGAATTGTAATAATTTATTGTTTAATAATAAAAGATCTGAACAAGATGATAAAGTTACCTATTTTACTAGAATATTTGAAACATTTTCATATTTTGAGAACTCAGCTCATATTGTAGTAAAGAAGGAAATTCAGTTTATCAATTAATCCATACAGAGGGTTTAATCAAATGTCTGATTATAACAGAATGATTTAAAGTACTTGTCTTTAATTGATTGTTTACTGAATAATAATTAATTCATTCCTTGATATTGATTCTTTAAAGTAGTTAGAAATATATTGTATAATTTTCAATATCCTATTTTCTTTTAAAAAGTTGTATGTTTCATTTTTAAGAAAGCCCATCAAGATGAAAATTTTGTGTCTCGATTTGGTCCTTATTGAGTAAGACCAAACAAAAGTATATAGAAAGTAACTAAACACCGTCAGATTATAAATAAAGAATCAAACAAGAAACTTGGATTCGGAGTTTACCATAGAATAATAGAATTTTGCTATGCTAACAAATGAAATTTTTAGCAGGTAAGACATTATTATATTATTCTTATCAAAATACCAAAAACAATCGGCATAATATATCTTTTCAAAGTATTAATCCAAGTCTAGGTTAAGAATCTCGGAATTCTTTGAAAACTCAAAATCCAAATGCAAACTGTTTAAATATTAAATCAAACGCTAATAGTAATAGTAAATATAGTAAATAAAGAATTTAAATTTTGCTTCTAATTTTAAATTTAATAAAATTCAATTTTATTTTATTGATTGTGTCAAATTATTGTAAAATGATTTGTCACATAATCGAAAAGAGCTGAATTAATAATTATTTAATAAAAAGAACAAAAAAAAACGGCCCATTATGGAGCATTACAAAAAATTTTGATACAATATATTTAATATTATTATATATGATCTTAAATTTTATAACTGAAAACTGATAATATTGATGAATAAAATTATAAATATTGCAGGGAATTATTTATTGCAAAGGTGTTATTCACCAGGTTTCATGTGGTGATAATCTTTGCATAAAACTGATATGATGCGATAATAATTTTTTAGGAATAAGTAAATGGTTCGTCAGATTGTACAAGATCTTTTTCATTTCAAAACAAGAAAGCTTAAGGTAAACAAGTGTGAAAGATTGTATTACATTTTAGATGTTCTGTATAAATGAAAAAATAAATTAAAGCTTAGCTTTAGATATAAAACATGAAAAAATATCTTTAAATGTCAGAGTATTTTGGTAAATATTCTATAAGTTATGGATATTGTACGGTGTGTTATTTATATTGGTTAACGTCAAGAAGTGACGTTGACCATGTAAATGATCACCATACAATATCTAACGGCTGTATAAAAAAAGGCTTACAATTCTTTTTCTTAATTTCTATTATTCTATAACATTATCTCAAACCAATATGCAGTACGAAATAAAGACATTTATAAAAAATATTATTATTATATTATTAATTTCTAAATCTCTAGAAAATAATATTTTCTGCTATCCAATGCAAAGTTTAGTTAAAATTATTATTCCGCAGTAGGAATATAATAAAAGAAATGATAGAAGAATGTCAATAATTTACATTTTTTTTACGTGGCTAATTCCAACTTCTTATAACGCATACTGTTATGATATTTTTTAAATATTAAAGTAAAGCTATCTCTTATTTTCAAATTAATTAATTACTTATTACAAAGGTCAAATATCTCAAGTAAGCCGTTGCAATATATCGATAACTAAGTAATTAATGCTTTTTAGTGTATTTTTTTATAGTGAATTTAAGAAGGCTAATTATTATGGATATTAATATAAAAATAAATATTTTTATTCTTTAACTATAAAATGCAATATTGAACGAAAATAATATTCAATATTGTACGATGATTAGCTATTGATGCTAAATATTATATATTATAAAAAATATTGGTCAAATATCCTCAGCATGATCCTATAGGGCCGTGCGATAATATAATTTAATGTTGTTATCCAAAACTTATAGTTTAGTTAATAACCAACCACATCTTTCTTAATGACAAAATATTGTTATCGGCCTGCCGTCGTCGCTGCTCAGCTTTTGTTTTGATTTTTTTTGGCATCTTATTAAATATTTTATCTCATCAAATTTTCTTTTTTTTTTTCTTTACGATATTGATACCTATATAAAAATATTGGTATTGGTAAAGAAAATAGAATCGGTTTTAGATTCGATTAATCGTGATTAATCAAATCATTAAACGATTATTATCGATTTTTATTATTGAATATATATCAAATTTATTTTATATTTTGCTTTTTAATTTGGGTTTTTTTAATCATTGACTTTATCATAATTTTTTTCTCATATATTATAAAGCAAAAGATCGTATGAATTACGCCATGCCATGCTAATATAACTAACTACCCTGACCCAACAAAAGTTTCGCGATCACGTGACATGCAATTATTTAGCACGCCTATCTGACTCATTTTCACTATTTATTTGATTATTTTAGGCGTAAATCATATTTGTCACATACTACTTTAGATTTAAGGTTCATAATTCAGTCTACTATCACGTGATCGCGAAATTTTTATCGTGTAGTGCACTTACTACGCCAAAGTATAATTTTTTTTATATTCACTAATATTGCCTTTTTAGGAAATGTGTACAATTTTTAAAATGTCATTTGAACAGAAATTCGAACATACCGTAAACAATACAATTAAATATAAATTTTTTAATAGTAAACTACATATAATTTCATTTATTTGAACATTTGTAAATTATTATAAAAGAATAATTTTAGCTGCCTCTTGAATATAATTTTTTTGCACACAACACATTCATATTGGTTAATATTATAATAATTTTTATATCTATAAAAATATAAAATGAAGTAATCACTTTATTTTTTTTTTATTTAGAATACTTTAACTTTGTGTTTTTGTGTTCAGTATTTTACATAGGTGAATAGTCAATTAAGTTTATTAAGTAAAACATTTCAAATCACATTATTTAATTCATATAATTTATAAATGTTCTAATAATATGAATTAATTACTTTAATTTTCAAAATATTCTTTATTATATGTCAGTCTGAAATTGTTCTCGTTTCTGAAAATGCCAATAATTCTACAATCATTATTAAATAGACGTAATTAATTTAATCCCTTCAAGAATTTATTTTAAAATTATGTATAATTTATTTTAGATTATAAATAATTATATATTATCTATAATAATTAAATCATCTATAAATTAATAAAATATAAAATTAATTATTTAAAAATTTTTATTTATAATTTTAGATATTATCATTAATATTTTGACTATTTTCTTCATTTAAAGTATTATTTCGATTTAATATTACATTTAATTTTTCAGTAAAATCAAGTAAACGACTTATATGATATGCTTGTGAATGAGATTCTATAAAAACTTTATCAGTATTATTATTTTGTTCTTGATTTAATACTTTATCTGATTTATAAAATTCTATAATATCATCTATCAAGTTTTTATCAAAATTATTAGTAATAATATTTTCATACCAACTTTTAATAAGTTTTTTAATTTCAAATGCTGTTGGTCTTTTTAATGAATTCATATCCCAACATTTTTCCATTAAATTTATATAACATTGTGGAATATTTTTAATGATTTTAGGACGTTTACCTTTACAAATATCTAAACTAAGTAGAAAATCATGAGCTTCATTATCAAATGGAGAAATTCCAGATATAAATTCCCACATAATCATAGAAAAGCTATAAATA
>CAMKVN010003429.1:0-10533 GCA_946474995.1 Funneliformis geosporum
CGTTCTTCGAGAAAGTCAAACATGAGATGCTCGTTTGTCTTGAGATCAAGATGACAATTTCTCTCTAGAAAGGACCTGACGAGGCTTGGTTGAAAGCCGCGACTAATGAAATAGGCCATGATTTCAAGAATATAACTGTCGCTTGTTGGATCATCAGAACATAATATGGCTTCGGGTGTGGTTGATGAAGTCGATAATGGAATGGTAGACATACGTGAAGTTTTCTCTTTGTTTGAAGGTCGGAAGTGTTTTATAAGATTTCTTACCCTTGGTTTTTAGTACTTTTCGACTATAAAATTTGATTAGAAATGTTACACAAGACAATCAAAAAAAGAGACGAAAATCATATTAAAATTTTGCCGATCAGATGATCGATCGACATCTACATGTGGCAATCATTACATAATGTTATGTTTAGTTAAAAAAAAGTCATTTTCCCTAACGATATTATTTTTTTTTTTATTAAAAAAAAAAAATAATAATAATAATCTTTCAAAAAAAAAAACTTTCTTTATTCAATGCAATAAGTTAGAGAATGGAATCCTCTTCTAACATAATCAACCCATCGAATTCTTCCTTTACCCACCAAAACTCCCCCACGCTCTCTTTATCCAATTCATTCACTGACACAAAATCATCCACTTCAATGTCAACTCATTTACACTCCGCAACTCGAAGAACATTTATAGGTCCAACAGCCTCTAATTGGCCACATAAGAAAACCTCATACTTTTTCATAAAGAGTAATGATTCTAAATCTCAAGTCGTCAAAAAACGATCTAGTCAACAGAGTAGGAATATTATTAAAGGTGGTGAAACACAAATAACATCTACTGACTCAAGAGATGCTGCTAGTTCCTCAAAAATTCAAAGGTATTGATAATAAAAAAAAAATTTTTAACTTTAAGAGTAAGATTTTTAAATTGCTCTTTTTTTTTAGAAGTTTGATTGCAATCGCTGATTCGCAACACTTGATCTCTGAACCACAAAGGCTACAATTTCAAAATTCTAGTAACATTACTGAAAGTCCCTCCTCTGCATATTATACTCCAGCTTATAATTTAAATTCAAATCCGATTACTCCACAACAATCTTATTTTCCATTACCTAATGAAAAAATTGAGCAATCTTTGCCTAAAAATTCCGTTGAGGATAGGACATCACATACTTTATCATCACCAATTGTAATTGAAGATGAAAATAAACCTAGGGACGATAAAAAAATGGATGATGATGAAAATTACCTAGATTCAGAATGTTCTTGTAATCTTGATGAAGGACAATTTGAACAGGAAAATAACGATATGAATCAAAACTCGAAGCATGTTAAATTTTCAAGTACAACTGCTTCCGCAAATTATCAACCAAATACTATCATAAGACAGGATCAAATGTTAGTAAGAATTGGTTATGAAGAATTTAAAGAACATCCACTATTATATAAAAAGAGAAGTTTTATTCATGACTTTTTTCAGATTTCCAAATGGAAAGAATTCATGGTAAAGTTAAAACCAGGTGTGATTGAATTATATAAAAATGAGGTAAAACCAAAAAAAAATTTCCTTTAAATCGAAAAAAAAATATTTTTTCAATCCTTATTTAATTTTTATTTTATTCACTTTTAGGACAAAATATTAGAAAGCATTCCATTCACTTCCAAAACAAAATTTTCATTATTTTCATCATCAGATTATACGATATTATTATCTCAACCAATGAAACATTATGTTAAGAATTTTATATTTAATCCCAAAACAATATCTTTGTGTGTTCAATGGTATCAAGCATTATATGATCAACTTTCTGAATCAATTAATAAACCAATACCTCCTTTACTTGGAGTCACCATACCAGATTTGGATGTTAAATTACAAATTCCTATTTATCAAAATGATGATGATGAAAACTTTTCATTATCGAGTATGAATGCTGAGAAAGTAATGAATATCGTTTTAAATGAATTAAATTACCTTACTGAACAGAATGATGTATTAGATAAGTGGAAAAAATCTAAAGAATTAAGGTTATGTTGGAAGAGGTTTGAAAGGTTGGAATGGATTGATGAAAAAGATGTTTTGAATGATTTGTTGAAAAGTCCTCAATTTATAGAGCAGGTATTTTATGCAAGATTATTTGATTTTTAAAAAAATATTTCTACTAATATTTAAGTTCTAATACATTAGACTCATCAGTTGCAATTAAGACCAATTGAGCATTATCCTACATCAGTTAAATTCAAAGATGGAACAATATTAACCGTAATTATGTTTATGTAAAAAATCGCTGAAATTTTTTCTTTTATAAATCTAATAATATTGTAATTTTAAATTTAGGAACCACCATCAATTGAAGGATACTTGATCAAAATAACAAATGATAGAGGACAAACCATAAAATCAAAAAGATTATATTTTGCTTCACAAAATAATTATCTGTTCTTTATGAATCAATTCAATGCAAGTCCACCTCCACCTCCAAATGTGTCCACTATGACCGCTATTGATACAAGTGATAATAATGGCATTCAATTATGTGATAATACACAACATTATCCATTAATTTATGAAATTTCACCTTCTATGAATTCTGATATGAACAGAAGGGTTAATCAGATTTTATGTGCGAAAGGATTTATTGATTTAACCGAAATTGTTGAAATTAAATATTTAGAAGAAGGTCTAGAAGCGGATGAAGTTAATGAAGGAGAAGGAAGCCCTTTTCAATTGATAAAGAAAAACGGTAAAATTATTACTCTAAAGGTAGGAAAATAATTAATATTTTAATACTACGTAAATCAATAAAATATATATATTTATGCATTAATTTATTTCTAGTCATACTCAAGGCAAACACGAGAAGAATGGATAAATCATCTAAATGAACTTATTAAATATTGGAAGGCTAGAGTATCGCGAGATGTGAGAATAAGAGTCGAAATTATTAAAACAAATCAATCAAAATATCATGACACAGCTGATGAAGAATTATATCATTGGAGGAATTCTAGAAGTTATGCTAATCCAATATTATGGAACTGGTGTGTATTAGATAGATGTCGTGGAATAATTGTAAGTACGACGAAACAAATTATAAGATTATTATTTTATAAAAATTACTCAAAAACCTTTATTTTCCTTTCAGAAAGCTGGGTGGTTATATAATAAAACACATATCGTGCAACAATTTGACCTTCATCATCATGTTCTAACGCATGGCTACCTTATTTACTTTAATCGTAACACGCGTTCTACCTTATCAAGATATACGTCAAAGAGAAGTTACCACAAACATAAAGGGTGCATAAATTTGAGAGATTGTTATGTATATTCAGGAGAAATAACTGAACATGAATATTATGATTCAAATCGATCACAAGAGCGAAGTATCGCTAAATCATATAATAATGGTCAATTTGCCAAAATTTATGGTGATGGTATGGTATCTTATGATAATTATAAAGATACAAGTTTTGTTATTTGGAAAAGTAAAAGGAAGTATTATTTTGATAATGATGGGATGAAAATCCAAATGAACCAAAGAATTCAATTTAATACTCGAGGAAATTTTTGGGTTTTTAGAGCTAGAAGTAGAGTTGAATGTGAAGAATGGGTGTGGGCTCTTAATGCTGAAATTGAACGTCTTTATAAAAATGAAAATGCTTAACTTAAATATTAGATATATAGAATTTAATTATTCTCTAATTTTGTAATTTTTTATGTAAATCTATTAATATAATGTATTGATAACATGTGACGACATTTTTCATAGGATATATTTAGTGTAGCATGACTAGTCTCTCCTTGATTTATTGATTAAATCTCCGTAATATTAACAAAAAATACAAAATCATACTATGTCAACATACTATCATATTCATTCAAGTACGCCAGCCGTTCTTTTTTTAGTATTGCCTAAGGATTTGATTGAATGTTGATGATATATTTATCATTTTTATGAGCATAAGTTTTTTTTTAGAGTTTATTCTCTTTCTACTGCAAAAAAATCTGGTTTGTGATTCAAAGCAATTAACGTTCATGGTACGAAACGATCGGACCTACATAAAATCCCGTAGTCAAAAAGAGAATCAGATTTCAAGATAGCGGATCGATTAAATAAATTAAATTTTTTTCTCGTAATATGTATTTTCTATTATATGTCTTATCCGCGAGAGTGCTTCTTAAAAAATTTATTATTTATTTGTGGTGGATGGATCGCTAATAGTTTTTTTATTATTATTTCTTTGCACTTATGTATTTATTTATAATTCTTTTTCTCTACGTTAAAACTTCGCGCAGTACACAATATTTGCCTTACGTGATCATAAATAATATTAAGATTAATTAGGTATCTTATCCACATTGAAAGACACGAATTTAAAATCGCAGCATCAACGGTTGTCTTCATTATCTTTCACCGAAATACATTACGTAATATGAAACCTATTTGATTTTGATTTTAACGTTAATAAATAACAAAATTTTCTGATGACCTGTCACGTGATAATGTGACAATTCATTAGTTAATTTATTTAATTTTTTTAAGTGTGTTTAAATTTCTTTAAAAATAATTGCCTACTGCTAAACTGAATAATTTTCCATTGACTCGCCTTATAAATTTCATCTTGTTGAGTTATATTTGCGATTATTAAGTTCACAATAAAACAAATGGTGTTGTGTTGCATGAAAGTTTTAAATAATGCTGGAAACTTTATTGCTCGTAATTCAATATAAATAATTTTAATATAAAAATAAAAAAATAAAATCAAGTTATAAATCATTACGTTAAAAGGTTGGAAGATATGATAAATTTTCGGAGAGAAATCATTGTGATAGGATTAATTTAGTGACGACAATCTTTAACAATTTGAATAAAAAATACGAAAATATAATTTAAAGGAATGTTAATTTTTCATATTGGTCACATAAATCCAGAAAATTTCCACAAAACGCTCGTAATAATTAAAAAATGAACTATTATTTCAACGTAGCTTTACTTCCTTATGTTCTTCAAATTTAAAACAATAACGTATGGGACTATCAACCTTATGCAAAACTTGTATTAAATAAAATATTATTATGGAATTTTGTAATTCGATTATAAAAAGATAATATGTTCATTTAGTAAAATATCACTTAAGAACTTAGTCGCAAAATTCGATTTTTTTTAATTCACACTTTCATCTTTACATGGTACTAGAATTGTTCTATCCTTTAATTAGACATTTGTATTTGTCAGAACTTTATTTACCTATTGCTAAACTTAGAAGACGAATTCATGGTTTCTCGATTGTATCCTTAAGAATTATTATTTATTTAGGCCAAACTTCGAAATGTTTAAGAGAATAAGAAAGAACATAATAAAGATTGTCATGTTGGGACAATGACAAAGAATAAATTTTTTTTATTTTCATATTGTACTTGTCAATTGTCAACATTAAATAAAAGGTTGTGCAATAAATTTTAGATTCAACAAATGACGTACAATTTGAATCAAAGAATTTTTCATTCATCCAAAAGAAAGGGAATTTCGGGCACAGACAAAAAATTATTACTTTTTTTCACGACTCGGAAAAGCCTTCATTTACGTAATGTTTAAACTAATAATAGTAATAATTGTGATAAAGTTTTGAATTGGACAATTTAAAATCTCTAAATATTATAAATTTCTTAAAAATTATTATTGTCATCACTATCTGGTCCGGTCATCACACGAGTATGGAATAACTGAGATGAGCATTTATTCCCAATTTAGGTCGAATTGAATTGCATGAAGTTGGCTTTGTCTCTTTGAATGTCCATTTCGTTGCTTGTAAAGTAAATTTTTTTTTGGATTATGTTGTAGATCTATTGTGTAAGCTATGATGTAACCTTGCTTGTAACACTCAGGGTTCATTAAAAACACTTTATTTTTAACGTCGATACCATACAATAATGATATTAATAGCGTATCTCCGGCAATCCGAATTACCAGGTAAGACATAAGCCGAACAAAGTTTGGTTTGTTTGTTTATGACTTGTGTAAGGATTAGAATTACTTCTAGCATAAATTCACTAATCATAACGATTGTTTGCATGACAACGTGTGCATTATGATATTGGATTGTGTAAAGCAATGTAAAAAAGACAATTTTTGAAACATGCGTAAACCAATGAAATTGTTGACACTTTTTTTATTTTTAATAAAATGGGTTAATTTCATTTGGAATTTCATTTCTTCTTTTTCTTCCTTTATTCTATATACAATTTTTTAATTTTAATTTATAAAATAAAGATTACCAAACTTACCAAACAAGAAAAAGGTAAACATTGTAAAATATCAGGTGCTAAAAATGCTATACCAAAAATGAGATTTTATTTTTGTATTATAACATTAAGATCTACTATTATTATACTTTTATGGTAAATTAATCACAGTATTTGTTCCATCGAATATATATGCGCGTTTTCTTATATAAAGGTTCATTACAATACGTTACCTTACTTTGTTGAAAAATAAATGATTAAATTTTTTAATATTTTAATAGATAAAGATCGCGTTGAATTTTTCAAACGCCTCTTCTTCCTTCGTAAATTTTTTCTCCTATTAATAATCCTCAAAGTAAAAGGATGGAAAATCAATCATTGCCATCATCATTTTCAAACAAAGAATTTAACATAGTTGTAAACTTTGGTATGGTAATGATAATTTTGAATGGATTCTGTACTTTATATGTACTTTGCAGAACATTAACTCGATGGATTATTTCAAAGAAGAGTCTTCCTATGGCTCTTAGGGTTCCGTTTTACATCGCCCTATCAGGTACACATCAAAGGGAGTTGTTACTTTATTAAAGGGAAGATTTTAACCATTTTTTTCAATCTTTACTCTTAGATTTCATGATATTTTCAATAAATTTTCCCAATATGGTAAGTGAACGAGCGAATTTTTTTTGTCACGCAACGAAATAAAAAATGTTCCTTCGTTTACCTTGTATTTTTTTTTTCCTTTTCCTTCTTTCGATAGTTGTTTCCAATAATATATGGTGTTCCATGGTCCGATTCAAATTGTAAAATAATAGGAGGGATAACATTTTTTACGATATCAACAAATATAACATTGGTCGGTTTATTGGCATTTTTAACGTATTTACGTATATGTCGTAAAATGTATATTGATTTGGGCAAATACGATTATAAGGCTATTCTATTCATTTTATTTAGTGGTTTTGTTTATACATCGATTGGTTTGCCATCATATGGGTCGGGGAAATATTGGTGCTATACCAACAAGACAAGTAATGTTTTACCCGTCATTACCCTGGTATTAAATTTCGGAGCCTTGACCGTAACTTTAATCTCTTACTCACTCACTCTTAGAGAAATCAATTCCATTAGTTTCATTAATGATTATAATAGGGAAAAGGAAAGGGAAAAGGAAAGGGAAAGGGAAGGATTTGGATATAGTAATGATAACAGTAATAGTAATCTTAATAGAAACTTTGCTTTGAATAGAAACAATGTTGAAGGGAACAACGATGGTAATGATAAAAATAACGATAATGTATCAAACAACGTGAAAAAGATTGAACCGATAGTCGTTAGGAAAATCATTGGTTATGTTTTAATATTTATTTTTCAATGGACCCCTCCGATGACTTACGTTTTTGGTCAAATTATTGATTATGATCCTTTGTGGGTTTATTTGGTAACAGGTAAACAAAGTTCTTTTAATCCCTTCTAAAGGTTCTTTGTCATATCTTTTTTTTTTTTTATATACTAAAATGAATTCCCATTTTGATTCAAAGACGCTTCGGTGAATATGGGTGGAATAGGAAATATGATTCAATTCATAATCAATGAAGGTTGGAAAGATCCTTATGTTCCACCCACAAAACGTACTTCAACGGGTTCTTCCTTTATTAATACCTCTCCTGAACCTACAACATCAACCCAACTCCATGAACTTACTCAAATTAATAACACAAATGTTGAATTTATAATTAAAGTTGATACAAATACGGAGGTTTCAGAAACCTTTGAAGTATTGACTTGTGACAATTCTAACTCTTCTGTTACAAAAGATAATACAGATAATGAACATTTTACCAAGAATGAAGAAACTCATATATCGTGACCAGTTTCTTCAAAGGGTCATTTAACATAACATTCAATACGATTTTCTTATTTACGAGGTGTACATAATAATCTTTAATCATTTAATTTAGTTTTAATATTTTTTGTAAATTTTTTCAAATAAAATCATAATATAAAAAAAATCGCATTTAATTTTGTATCAACTATCATTCACAAGAAAACAAAACAATGAAAATGCTGCGCAGCATATAATTAAATTGTTTTAAAACGGTTTCATAATAAAAAATTGTTTCAAATTATTAGCAATGATCCTTGTATTATTATTAAACGAATTATCTGACCCAATGAAGCAAATAAATTCGGATCATCCCTTCCGATTTTTTTTTTTTTAAAAAAAAAACTGTTTTAATGAAATATTTTTTTTCACACATTCCGTTTCTCCGATATTCTTTCTCTTGTTTGCTAATTTTGGATGAATCGTTTTTGATTGGTTGAACTTTTTTTTTTCGGATGTGAGATCGGAGTAAATCAATATAATTAATATGGGAAATTTAAAGTTGTGATAGTACTGTAGTAATAACAACTTGCCTTTTTCATAAAAAATTTACTGTTTTATTGAACCTTACCTAATAATCGCATAACACAAAAGAAAATTTTTTGTTTTGTTCATAAATCCTTACCATTCATAGTTGGTATGGTTATGGTTTAATGGAAATAGGTTTTTTTGGGGGAAGGACTGATTTGTTAACCTGAAAGTGTTCTAATTAATTCTGATTTGATTTGTTTCGAATCTATTGGTTCGCGATGCAAAAAAAAAAAATAAAATAATTATAAGTGCAGCAACGCCAAATTCATAAAATCTATCCAGATCAAAGGATCCAATCGATATCTGTTTATTTTTATTTTTTTTATTTTCTCCCCATAAAGCCGTGGTTGCGAACACGATGAAAATTTAATTGAAGGGCTTCTTTATTGATATTTCGTCCCTCATGAAGGCTTCTTTATTGATATTCGTCCCCCATTGAAATTATGCTTGGGTTTTTTACCCTAAGATTCGGTAGGATCTGGAAAAAATTATATCCTGCAAAGAGCTTACCAAAAAAAAAAACAAATCATGAAAACATGATTTCTATCAATTTTAAACTTTAATTGGAGGATTTTTGATAACAAATCACCACCAATAATAATTTTTGATTTGAAAACCCGAACGTTGTAATGTTGTAGACCAATCAAAAAATTCCGTGTCAAATTCAACAAATCGCACGTTTTGTATTAAATTTATTAAATTTTAGTTAATTTGGTTTTTTTTTTGGTGATTAAATAAATATGATGCCAAATTTTTCATCGTATAATTAACGCAGAAATAATATTTATATTATCATAATATTAAATTAAATAATAAATTTTCTTGGTTGATTTTTATACCTATAAAGATATTATAAGCATATGCATAAGTTTATTTATTTCAATTAAGTACGTAGTAGATTATTTATCGGTTTATATTTTTAAATCAAAGCTTTTTATATGTTTAAATGAAATATTAAATTTATATTAATTATCTTAAATTTTTAAAGGATTTAAACACATAACCTACTACTTATTACTATAAACTCATTTTGATTTACTTTCATAAATTTTTTTAAATTTATTAATATTAATAAGTTCTTAAATTAGTTCTAAAACAGGTTTTAAGATTGAACTTGAGTCAGTTTTAGTATATATCAAATTTATTTAAACAAATGTAGCAAATTGTATAATTGGTATAATATAAGTCAAAACTTATATTCAATTTTAAAAGATTTATTATAGTTTTTAACTATTTAGTTTTAATAGTAATCATTAAAATCTAAAATAATGTTAAAACTTTATTACTAAAGTAGGATACCACACTTTAACATAATTATGTTAAAGCGTGATATTTCACTTAGACTAGGTTATGATATCATGTTATGATCTAAATATCATGCTTTTGTCTAATAATTATGACCTAATTACTACACTTTAATCTGAATATATAACCTAATTACCAATAGTAATATACTATCATGTAATATAATTATATTACATGGTGGTATACCACTAACCCTAGATTATATTACCACCATATGATCTGAATACCACTATACAATCTGAATATCACTATATAATCTGAATACCACTACATAATCTAAATATCACCATACAATCTGAATATTACCATATAATCTAAAAGATATAATCTAACTACCATCATATAATCTGAATAATATAATCTAAATATCGTCATATAATCTATTTGTTTCTTGTGTTGGATATCTATTTTATATTCTAGCTATTCTTTTAAATTCTTCCTGATATTCATATCATTTACCACCATATGGGGCCTTTGCAATAGAAAGGGGGGGAACAGCCGAAAAAATCAAAAGTGAGTTAATGCTAAATTTGAACATATTTCAGCATAAAAATCATATTTGACATATAA
>CAMKVN010003430.1:0-10533 GCA_946474995.1 Funneliformis geosporum
TGATCGACGGGATCATCATTCGCTAATTGTAATTGGCGCAGTACTAATGCGTCATAACTAGACTATCACTAACACCGTATCGAATCAAATCAAAAAATATGATATCTTTAAAATATTCAGTATAGAAAAAATGGAATAAGCGATCATAGTGTAATCTCAGAAATATCTTTATCGGCGTATTTGTTCACTCACTAACATTTTTATTCTTTTATTTTATCAAGGAGGACAGCCAAAAAAAAAAATAGAAGAAAAATACTATTCAGATTGCATAAATAAATACTATACTGTATGTCAACCAATTATAAATTTATAAATTTACTAAAATGGATTTAAGATAACAATAATCTCCCATATCGTTAATAATATTTGCGGAAAAACTTTATGTTCTTACAAGTAAAAAAAGGGGTATCATTTAATATAGTTTAAATATATGTTTAAAAAATTTGAAATTTATGTAGAATTTTATTCAAAACTCAACATTAAAATGTGGAAACGTGAATTTAATCTAAAATCACGTGATAATTACCGCTGTAAATATATTTTTAAGTTATTTTAAATTCATTAGGAGAAAAGTTAGTTTAAATCTTATCTGTTATAAACGCGTTTTTATAAGCTAAACGCTATTTATGTGTTCATATTTGTAATAGTTACAGCCAATATTAAGTTTCCTTATTAAGTTTATTATGCTAAATTAAAAAAAAATTAAATAAATAATTCTTTGGAATTGGACCCAAGAATTCGGGTCCCCGCAGCTGCGCCAATTTTTCGATTACCACAGATTGGTTAAATCTAATATTTTACATTTTCAAGAGAAACGTAAATGTGACAAATAACGAATAAAATTATAGTATACATAACGATTTAAATTAAAATCAATACTCCATTTCGCCCCTCCAAAGTTAAATTTATTAAACAATTTCGTTGAAAACTATAATAAATTGGAAATAACTAATCTAAAGTTTACACATCTCTTTTACAACTGGTCGAAAGGTCACCGTCTCCATAAATTTTTATAAGGAAACTTTTTCTAGAGATCAATTTGTCCTGTTAATGCACAATGGTTATTACAATTTAGCAATTTTGTATCTAAAGTATTGGCAATGATAACACGTGTAGCATGTGAATATAAATTAGACTTTATGAGCGGTTCCCTAAAGTTTCGATGGAGGTTACGCTTCATTAGTTATTACATCGCCTACAACTTTGTATACGTAGTACATAATTTTAGTCTCAGGTGTTTGTATATATGTTCTAAATGTTGAACATAATTTGGATAATAAACGAGTAAAGGGATACGATTAAAGAAATTGTAACAAATTAATATATGTAATTTTTTATTATTTGCTATAAAACACTTTTATATTAAATTAATCATTTAATTAATTATGATTTTAATAAAGTATTTGCGAACATAAATTGTATTAAGATGGGATTTAGCATTATAAGTTAAAAATTATGTATAATAATGAACAAAATAGTAAAAAGTTTACATCTATAAAAAGTAATTGGTAGAATTGTTATTAACTGCTTAGGATGAGGAAGGGCCATTCCATGCACAGGCTATGTATGAGACGTTAGGCACATCTACAATACTAACAACCATGTATATATTATCTATATCCGGTACTGTAACTGCTACCTTTGAACTAAATTCTGTTCCATTTAACAACGGACACGTAATTCCAGTAATAGTACAAAAGTCCAAAACAGAGGGTTCAACAACTGGAGATTGATCACTATCAAGAAATGTTAGCTGAAGATTTATGCCTTTATTTGCGTGAATATCAACAGGCGATGTTCCGGTAAAGTTAACTGCAACAACTTGTCCTTTTACGAAAGGATCAGGTGAAATGTTGTTTACGGTTAATAAGGTTACAGGGGGGTCAACTGGGCATGGACCAAATGAAGTAGTTCTTTTATCAAGTTGATACGGAGCAGCATGTGACAATAAAAGCGTGGCCAATAAAAAGAATGCAGAAATAAAATTTTGTTTCATCTTTGCTTTATGATAAAGGATGTGTAATTTGAGCTATTTGTTTTCGTTTTTGTATATGTATTTAAATATTTTTTTTTTCTATTTTCATTTTTTTTTTTTACGTTTTGCTTTGTTATAATGAAATAATGTGTATTTTCTTTCATATAGATCAAAAACCATTGTTATTTATAAGAAAATTTTATAAAATCGGCATCTATGCCCTCTTTTCACATTAATTTAATTCATATAATTTTAAAATTTATAGCATCTTTTGTTCTCACGTTTCAAAAGAAAGATAAAGATCTTTCTGTTTCCCTTTTCATATTAAATCTACAAAAATTCATTTCCTATTCTTATAGACAAAATGTCAGAGCAATGAGTCTAATGCGTTAATGTCCGAAATGATCATTTTGGATATCCAAAATCGGAATTCGTGAAATTATGCCGATCTTCCGGATGTATTTTTTAACATGATTTAATAAAGATAGAGATGGTCATGTCATTTGGGATGTCCGAAATATTGCATTTCTGAAATGATCATCGCATTTGGGTATGTGTACGATCATCGAATCCGAAATTAGTCACTAAATTTATTTTGCATAACTTAGCGATCGATGATAATCAAAATTAAGTTTTAGTCTGGTCATTACGTTATATACAAGAAAATGATTCTTTTGTGTTTTCCGAATATGAATATTTTTAAATATTATTTTCTATAAATTAAGGAATTAAAAATTTGACGAGTCTTTTTTTCGGAAATATCTTTTAATGGTTACATCGATATA
Source organism: Funneliformis geosporum (assembly GCA_946474995.1). Taxonomy (NCBI): domain Eukaryota; kingdom Fungi; phylum Glomeromycota; class Glomeromycetes; order Glomerales; family Glomeraceae; genus Funneliformis; species Funneliformis geosporum. The sequence continues at coordinate 2,761 of CAMKVN010003430.1, forward strand.
ACGACCTTTTTTGATTAGGTTGTTTTGAATCATTTTATGATTATTCAAGGAACTTAACGATTTTATTTTATTATATATGAAACTATTTTTTGAATTTTTGGTAAATTCCCGAAAAATTTGTTTTTCCTGAACGAAGAACAAATAAAAAGATTAGAAAAAGACCTGAAAAGAAGATTGAAATTTAAATTTTAATTGAAAGAATCATTATATAAATTAATTAGTTATAAAACATACTATAAGTTTAATAATTTCAAATTATTAAAATTATAACCGAAAAGAAGCACTATTTTCCTATTATAGTATGTGGTTAATAAGAACCTTAATTGGGATTGGGCCGGTCAAAATTATTGTGTACATGTTATCTGTAAAATCCAAACTGAATTTCTTTATAATCTAATTTAAATTATTATTCTATTTATATATTTATAAGGAAATCTTACTCTTTTATTGGTTGATCAAGGTTCATGATAATTATGGCGCAAAAATTTTTAGCAATATAGTAAAAAAATAAAATAAAATAAAAGGAATGCACAGCACAATGCTTCGCATGGAGTTTTACATAATCTTCAATAGAATCGATCATCATTTCGGGTTCCAGTCTTGCTCATATGCACTCAAAGAATTTGGTATAAAAATTTTATTAAAATTTTATAACTAATATACCGACATGGTGTAACATATAGGTAATTTGTAATTATAAATTTAAAACTTGGTGGAACAAAAAGATCAAAACACATACATATAACGGTAAAATGACAACAAAAACATGATTATGGTTGATTTTTCTTTTTTTATTTATTACTTTATTCTCATTTATATTCAAATTGATAATTACTCCACAATGAGTTTTAATAAAATCGGTTAATTAGAATTATGGCGTTAAAAGTTATAAAAGATTCAATTTTCGCGAATTATTTCGTGCAATTATTCTTTTTTTTTGTTAGATCCTTACGAATCTTTAAGATTATATTTCATAATAAAATTAATCGCAATTCGGTTTTTCGAATGCCCGGTTGAATCGGTTTTATATAATTTCGGTTTAAATTCGGGTCAAAAATTAAAAAAGTGCTGAAATAGTCAAAAAAAAAAAAAAAAAAAAAAGTTTAACAGATGTCTCGTTTCGGAAAAAGCTTTGGATAAGTTTATTTTGGTTTTTTTTCCATAGTCAATAATTCACATCATAACTTATCCAGATAATGTGATTAAAGAATGAACAATTACTAAATTTGTGAAGTCAAAAATTTAAATCTTACAATGATTTTTCCGATTTAAGTAATACCCAATCTCACTACGTCATGATCGACATGTGATCACTTACATAACCATATAGAAAGGACATATTTTTAGCTTAAAAATCATTTTTGGCAGTGAAATTGATTTTTCACAGCAGTTTCTCACTTTTTTATTGTACCACCTGATTTTAAAACTTTCTCATGATTTTCTATTTTCTATAAAGAATGAACTTTGCATTGCATATACAGTACGTTTACTGCATTATGATGTAGCACAAGTCAGTTATAGTATTGTGCACACCAATAACCAATTATAGAATACTCGGTTAAATGATTGCCCGATTTTCGATAAATATGATATACAGTATAACGACGAAAAAAAATTTGCTTCTTAATTTTCAGTTGTAAACTTGTGAGATTACTATATACCATAATCTGCAAAAATTTCTCTATTTAAATAAATCTGAAATAAATCATAACATATTAGAAATGAGTAATTCAACGGATAATATTAAAAATTTAATTGATAAATTATTTACATTATTGACTAAAATACGAGACAAAAGTTTTAGTTTTGATGAAACAAAAGATATTCTTAATAAATGCATTACATTTTCTACTCGATCAAATGGTGATATTTTCAATTGGCTTAATGAAAATCAAAATTAATCAAAATATGTTTTGTTCCTTGGAATTTTATCCTATTAGTATAGATGAAAATACTAATAATGAAGGATTTACATGCTTATTAAAAACTGCAAGTACTCATCAAATTGCGCAATATTATTTAGGTGAATGCTATAAAAGGGGATTTGGAACTGATATAAATAAAAACATTGCATTTTATTGGCATCAAAAAACTGCAGAGAATGAACATATAATTGCACAATTCAATCTTGCAATATCATATGAAAATGGTGAAGGAACAGAAAAGAATTTAGAAAAGGCATTTTATTGGTATCAAAAAGCTGCAGAAAATAATGTTGCAGATGCACAATTCAATCTTGCATTATCATATAAAAATGGTGAAGGAACAGAAAAAAATTTAGAAAAGGCATTTTATTGGTATCAAAAAGCTGCAGAAAATAGACAAATAATTGCACAGAATAATCTTGCATTATTATATGAAAATGGTGAAGGAATAGAAAAGAATTTAGAAAAAGCAATTTATTGGTATCAAAAAGTTGTTGAAAATACAAATTTATCTCATAAATTTAATAAAGAAATATTCTTTAAATTAAAATTATTTAAAGGATTCAGAATTGAATCGGAAAATAAAATTTATACTATTTGTAAAAATTGTTTGAAAAAAAGATGATCTTCAAAAAAAGATAATGAGATTTGTATTATTTGTTATCAATCTAAATTATTATATATTTCAAGTGGAAACAAAACTATTGATAATTTTATTCAAGAATCTAGTAGAATAAAATTTATTCCTTACAATCAATTTAAAAACTTAGAAATTATTGGTGAAGGAGGATTTAGTAAAGTATATAAAGCTATTTGGAATAAAGGGCCACCTTATTGGAATGAAGAAATAGAAAATTTTGAATTTAATGATCCAAATATGATGATTGCTTTAAAACAGCTTAAAAATTCTAAAAATATTACTTTTAAAGAATTAAATGAGGTAAATTTAATTTAATTTAAATATTTTATTTTATATTAATAAATTCAATATATTAATTATAAATTCTTTATAAATATAGCTTAATATAATTTATAATATTGATTTAAAAAATGATGGATTTATGAATTCTTTTTTTTATTTAAATATATATTATGAAATTACTAAAAATCCTAATACAGAAGATTTTGTAATAATAATGAATTATTATAAATATGATTTAAAACATTATATAACAGAAAATTTTTATGATCTTGAATGGAATAAAAAATTAATTATTTTGAAATAAATTATAAAAGGGCTTGCTTTTATTCATAAACAAAATATTATTCATCAAGATTTTCATAGTGGAAATATTTTTTGTAAAAATGAATATGATATTATAATTAGTGATTTAAAAATTAGTAAAATATCAACCGAATCATCAGTTGATGAAAATGAGTGTTATGGAATTATTCCTTATATGGCTCCAGAAATATTTCAAGAACAAAAATATAAAAAATATACCAAAGCTTCAGATTTATATAGTTTTGGTATGATAATGTGAGAAATAATGATAGGTAAAAGATCTTTTGGGATCAAAATGCTGATATAGATCTTATTATTAAAATATGTGATGGTATTCACAAATACACCTAAAGGTTATATAGAATTAATGCAAGAATGTTGGGACTCTAATCCAAATAAAAGACCAATTACTTTTGATATTTATAATCGTATTAATAAAATCATTTTGAATGAAAAAATTCTATACACTAAAATTATAAAATCACCAGATATTGGACCTACTATAAAAAATAAACAAAATGGTCACATAATAACTTTAGCAAAATTTACAGGAATTTTAACCAGTTCAAATATTATTGGTAAATAGTATTATTTTAAATAATTAAATATTGATAAATATATTATTAATTTATTTATTATTAGATGAACATATTAACGATAGTTGTAATAAATACATTAATAATAGTAAGTAAAAGAAATAGAATACTAACAATAAATTTGTTATAAATCTAAAAATTAATTAATTATTTTAATATATAGATTATATTTCTAAAACGATAGATTTTGATATTTAATAATCTAAATCAAATATTATTATAAAAAAAATGTAGATAATTATTTAATAACAAATAATTCAAAATTATTTATTAAATTTTGTGATATTTATCTATTAAATATTATCTTTTTATATAATTTATGTTTTTAATCAGCTATTTTTTAAATTGATTATAAGTCTAATTATATAAAAATTCTTTTTAAAATATAATTTTAGAAGCATTTTGCTTATATAATTTTGTGATAAAGCTAATCATTTTGCTTTATATATAAATATACTTCAAATTATAGACAAAATTCTTTAAATAGTAAAAATTAAATAAGTTTTCAAAAATTCAATAGATATTCTATAGATTAAATTATAACAAACTTAAGTTAAATTATATTAATTATGAATATTACTTTATTTAATTTTGAATACTATAATCAATTAAATTATTGAAACTATTTGATAAATATTTTTATATAAATATCATTAAATAACTAGGGAACTAAAAATATTAGATAAGTCGAAAGTGAAATTTAACTAATAAAAGGCAAATCAAATTCATAATAATTGTCATTATATTATTTAATTAAATTAAAAAATTGTACTATTTAATTTATTTAAGTAATAAATTAATTTATTCTTAAATTTAATTAATATTATTTTAGATGATGTAAAAAAAGATATATAAAAAAGTATATATTTTTTTTAATAAATAAATTAAATAAATTAATAAATTAAACAAATTGAATCATATAATTAAACAAATTTAATAATTTAAATCAAAATAAAAATTGCATACATAAAATCAAAATATATTTTAACTATTAGTATCTAATTAAAATACTAATGATAAGGTACTTAGAAAGAAAATTAAGATACTTAGAAAGCAAAATAATATACTTAAAAGACTGCTGAAGAAAGTGAAGTCCAGTTTGCATATGAATTTAAATTAAAATGTCAAAATATGTGAATAAAACTGAAGAAAAATGAGATAAATATCTTTAAACGTTTGAACAAGAAAAAAAATTGGTTCAGAGATTACTGATGATAATTGGCTTATAAAAACAAGTGGAATCATGATGCATGAAAATATAGGCAATATACTATTAAAATTGAAATACGTGATATAGTAAATCATATAATAATACCTTAATTTTAATAGTAAATTACCATATGGGTTATATGCTATTAAAATTGAGGTATATATCATATGAGAGCTGATCTATTAAAAGTGGGTTATGAGACATAGTAAATCATATGATCTGTATTTCAATTTTAATAGAATACTACCCATATGATTTATTATATCTCATATCTCAATTTTAATAGCATATCACCTCTATTCTCAATAATATCAACAAATAAGAATAGAATATCAGCAAAAAAATGTAAATAAATAAATTTGGCATAAAACAGTAGATAATCCAGAAATGTCCGATAAAACAAATTCAACTATAACAATCAATATAAAAAAGCAAGGATTATTGAAGAAACTTTGAAAATAATAGATAAAATTCAGTATAAATCTTGTCCTATATTTAATAAAAAATACTAGATATGAGTATTATTAAGAAAATATGTTGATATTGCTATACAGCAAAGTCAATACTATAGAAGTTTTTAGCCGAAAACAATATGAACCTAGATAAGATACCTGAAGATCTACCAAAATTTAAAGAAATACTAATCGTTTTAGGTATTCATAGTAATAATAGTATATCAATTTTGGGAAGACAAAATGTTTATAGAGGAAATGTAATAAATTTCTTATAAAATATCAAGATATTAAAGAATTTACAAAGTGATTACTAAGAAAATCTTCAACATTAGATATTTTTGTAATGTAAAGATATTTAATAAATAACATAATTTGTGATTTGTATAACAATCAGTGCATGTGATTAAAATTTAATAATAAATTGTGGGGTTAATAAATTATAGTAAAAATAAAGATTTTCTAAATCTTCATTTCTTGGCTAATCAACTTTTTATGTCTTTCAAAAAACAAATAATACAACTACTTGCCACTGGTAATCTCGTTCAATCACTTTATTATAGCATATATGCAGTAAATTAGTAGACTTTTATTAATAAAATATGCCTAATGAAGAAAACATATATGTATACCTTTAAGATTGAATATGAGAGTTCAATTGGAACTTAACAAAACCAAATTTGTTATTAATAATGTTAGTACAGAAAGTGACATGAATCCAGGTTATATTTGTGAATCAGATATAACTTCAAAAATTTATCTATCTGCCTCAAAAGCTATAATAAAGCCTATAATAATCTTTTTAATAATAAAACATGATATTCAGGACCTTCAGTTTTAGGTTTTGATAATGAAAATATTACTCAAGAACTATTATCTGATGTTTTATTTCATTCTTTTAAAATAACAGTAGACAAACTGTCTATTTTAATTATAGAGTTAGGTGATGATATGATTGGATACCTATCAAGTTTTATGTATAAATATCAAGGTAAGTAAAGTCTTTTTGTACAAAAGATTAAAAAAAATATTGTTATATAGAATTATTTCAAAAGAAAAAAAGAATCGCATATTATCGTAATGTTTTATCAACTAAAGTTTGAAAAAAAACTGGAATTCTAAAAAATTATAATGGTAACATTTTATTTGAAATCGAACATTCTGTTATAATTAATGCATTGAAAAATTATACAGAATCTTCAATATGTAATGGAAATAAATGAGAAAATATTGAAGTAATATCTGTAGCATTTGAAAAGTATCTAAAATAAAAATTTTCTGTTGTTGAACTTAATTAGCATAGATTTTTTATTGAATGGAAAGAGCAAGAATCGAACATTATAAAATATATGATGCATCTTAAACCATTATATTCATTGGATTATGAATTTACTGATCGGGAATTGCATGCTTAAAGGAAGATGATGAAAAGCGTTGGTTGTATAAATATAATACCTATAAAAAGTAAAAATCAAAAGTAAGTTTTCTTTAAACTAAATGATTTCATTTTACTAAAAAAAAACTAACAATAGCTTTATAATAACCTGAATTTTGAATATGTTCTGTAGATTTCAATAGTGAAAGTACTGTATTTCTATACTTGTTTGACAAAAATCTACTAAATAATGTCAATAATAAAAAACCAGAATTTATAAAAGAAAATAACTAATTGAAAGAGATAATTGAAAAATTTTGGAAAAGTTTTAAACAGGCAATTAAAATTAATAAATATGAATTGGATTGAAAGCAACGAGTTCTATCTATTATTGCAGAAAATCTTGGATATAAGGAAATACAAATAAACTTGATGGTAAATTTAAATATAGTTTATTAATTATATTATAAGAAAAATATCTTATTTATTATTTTTAGATTTCGAATGATTTAATTAATATAGCAAAGAAATATAGCTGTGTAAATAGTTCAGGATGTCCTGTGAAAGTTAAGCCAGTTGTAAAATGAAATTGCATCTCTGAAATAAAGGACAGAAAATTTGAAAGTTTTTTTCTGATAAGATAATGTAACTATGAGCTCTTATTGTGTTAATCCAAAAACTAACCTGCTATTACTATATTTAAAGGATAACAATTAAGCTCTCTGGCAAAAATTTGAAGGAATTTATCCTAATAGAATAAAAAGAACTTCTTTTATGACACATTTAATAGGTGGTCGCTATGTGTATCAAAAAGATTTGAATGGATTATGTAATATTTGCAATGATTATTGTTATAAAGTATTTTATACATTGATTAATTTGATAAAATTAAATGTAAATTAGAAATTACAGGTATATGGGAGGCGGTCAGTAGAAAAGGGGGAAATCCAAATTTTGGTCAAAATTTTTTTAATTAGTTCACTTCACTGA
>CAMKVN010003431.1:0-10529 GCA_946474995.1 Funneliformis geosporum
TCAAGCTTTTTGACTTTCATATCAGCTAAACTTAGTATTATTAATAATATATCAAGCGAAGTAAAATTCTTGGTAAATTTCAGTGAACTTTCAAGGGTTGGGCTTTAATTCATCCAAAAATCCTTTCTCGATTAGTATATGTTTAATGAAAGGAAAAGGATCACATGTATACAGCACTTCGATAAGACATATATCTTGCTCCTTACAAATATCCCGCTTCTTCTGATTGCGCATTCTCTGTTTATCCAAATCTATCTGGCCTCTCCTATGAAATATTGAATTAAGATTATAGTATTACCTGCCATGAAATTTGAATCCTAGTCGCAACTCTTCGTTACATCTATCAAGTTGCATCCCATATAAAAAATTCAGCCTACATGATGGAAATTTCTTACCTAGCAGATCTTCAAAAATATAATGTATATTTCTTTTGCTAGTATGATGATAAAGAGGACACCACTCAAATTTCTTCATGATGTATTTTAATAAATACTCCCACTGCTATGCACCATTCTTACAAGACCAAAGATATACATTATGTCCATTTATTTCTCCAATCTTTTCTAAACATTGATCACCACGTCTTTGAGCATAACCAATGGCTTGGTTTAACTCACTATTGATAGGAAAAGCATGAATGAAATTTACGGATAATATACTTTGAGGTGGATACCCAACTTTTTTTGAATCAACTATTAACATGAGTTCTTCTCGCATAAATCTGCAAGATGGTATAAATTCATCATTATCACTTCCAAGATAATATAAAACTGGCTCATTCTTTATTACTACAATTTTCCAGATTTTATAAAGACTTGGACTGTATGTAGGATCAGTAGCTCTTTTCTGATTTTCCATTCCTCCTTCCCATTCTGCAATAGCAAGGAGATATCGAACGGTATCACCTTTCTTTAACATTATTTCATCTTTTCCAACTGGACGCTTATATTTTGTAGATGGTCTCGATTCACTTTTCTAACATGATAGCTTTTATAGATGCAAAACCCTATTTCTTAGTCCCTGATTTTCGAATGAGACATGTAGGATAATTATTTAGATAATCGATAACTATAGGCAAATGTCTAACCCATGCTTTTATTAATTTCGAATTGGGATATATAGATTCAACAGCATCTTGGATTTTATAGAGTATTTTTGTAAGTATCTTGTTAAAACGTTCTGCAAAAGCTACTCCTCGATGAGAATATACACCAATCACTCGAATAGTAACATTATGCTCCTTCATCAATTGAGAAGTCTTCTCCATAAATTCACGACATCCATCACATTGTAGAAGCTCTAGCCATATAAGTGGATTATTAGAATCATCATATTTTTTTTTGAATGCTTTAGCAACTTCTGAACTCTTCTTTGACATGAGTGGAATAGAAGTCTTATATTAGGAAGCACAGTCTATTATATTAAGTACTGCTATATATTTTTACGCTTATAATGATCATGTGTAAGGAATAGCAAATCACATTGGTATACGCAATTTAGGCGTGTTATTCGGCTATAGCAACATCTAGGAATATTCTTCAGAGGAGTTTTATGTATTTGGTATATATATTGCCATTCTAAAAATCATGGCATTCTTTTAGGCAGAAACAATGCCCTTCTTTTTTACATGCATCTCTTAAGGATTTAGGATTAGAATAATACCCAGTTAGGTGATAATATATATCACGTAATATAATATTTTTATCGATTCTCTGGGTCTTATCAAGATCTATTTGGATTATAGGAACCCTTGCTTTTTTACTCATCCTTTTCTCATCTTTCAAAAAGATAGAACTATCTATAAAAAAAGATAGAACAGCACTGATGTCTGAAAATGAAGTATATGAGAGTTGAATACAATTCCTAAAACACAATTTATATCATAGTAAATTAGAGATATCTCGATTGTATAATACAAAAGAGATCTTAGAGCGGGAGATATCTAATCTTAAAAACCAGATAACAGTATTAGAGATAAAAATCCATAATCTGAATAAGATTGCAAAGTGTAGATTGCTATTTATAACTTTTCGAAAAGATCAGATATTAGAAGAAATATCTAAGCTTCATGAAGAGATATTTCAGCTAAAAAATAGGATTAGTGATCTTATTATGACCTCATCGAGTAATATACCTGGTCCTAAAGGGATCCCTTTAATACCATTAGCAAGAGATTTTTCATTGTCCTCATCATCCTCATCATCAAGGCAATCAGATCATAATCAGCCTTTATTAAGCAATATAGCTTCTGGTTCGTCAGATACATCAAGAATACAAGACTATACATATGAAATAGATGAATGCGAAAAAATTAATTATCATGCTACTATCTGGGTAAACCATTTAAAATGAGTAGGGCGTACTGCTGATAATGAAATAAATTTACGTAGTGTTCAGGATTGGTTAAAAAATCTTGAAGATAATCTTTTATAAGCTGAAAGAATAATAGCTGAGCATAATAGTGAATTACAAGATACCCGGAATGCTTTAGAAAATGCAGAAACCCTAAATGGTATATTATAAGAGGATCTTGCTAGAATAACAGAAAAACCTTAGTCACTTTCTGGTGGCTCCTCTAGTGAGAGAGTTTCTATTAGAACATTACAAGAAGAATTTGATCGATTTATTGGGTATCATCGCAATTTGAGTAAGCAACTTAATGATGATTTATCAGCTAGTATTTCATCTTTAATACTACCTTCAATAGAGCCAGAAGAAAACTTATTTCCCCAATAAGTTCGCCAATTATTAGAGAAAGAGCATGAGAAAACTTTAAAGGCTATAGGTCTTGCTAATACTGCAGAAAAAAAGGTTCAAGAATTAACACAAGTTATATATGGCAAAAGTCCTTCTCCTCTTCCTGAAATGTCAAGTTCTTATTTTAGGTGATTTAAGAGAAATTATAGATAGGGAGAAAGATTTTATGCTGGATTTTTCATCCTATAATGAAAATATAGGAGTTACTAATGACTGGCCAAGAGAAGAGAAAGCCAGATTACTTCGAAAAAATACTTATCTTATTTTCATTTTTCGATTTCAGATCTGCAAGGCTAGGACAGCACAAGATTTATGGGTTAATACAAGAGATAATCGATAACTGAAAGCTCAACTGCATGAATGTCAAGGTGATAGGGGGATACTAGAATATAATCGAGATTAGCTTTTTGATAGATATGAGAAGTGGAAAAATAAGTCATATGAAGAACGTCAAATAATAATATTTAATTTACAGGAAGAAATTTTAGCATTACAGAATAATCCATTAAATATATTAGGAATGGTAGGATACAGACCCCCAATATTTTATGGTCATCCTGGAGAGGATCCAAAAGATTGGCTTAGAGACATACAAAGATATATAATAGCTAGTCGAATAAATATTACATCTGATGCAGGTCAGGCCACTGGAAGAGAAGAGGCATTTGGATTAGTAGTATCATGCCTTGCAGATGATGCATTAAATTGATATTTAACTTACGTCAGAGGTAAAAATTGAAGATGTAATAATCTCTCAGATAATTTGGGAATAGCTACTTTAACTGCTGTTTGAGCAATAAATGCTAAAAATAGTGATAATCAAATTGGTGGTTTGAATACTACTAGCACTTTACCACCAAAGCCAAATAAAAAGATTGAGATTGATTCTGATGATGAACTTTCTGAGCTCACAAAAAGGCAGTTAAAGTTATATTTGACTAAAACCGTTAAAAACACAACATAAATGTTATATCTGTGATAAGCCTAAATATAATTCTCGCAACTGCTCTCAAAAGAAGAAAAAGAAAAAGTAGAAGTCTAAAAAAGGTAAGGTTAATCTTGCTTCTTTAGATCTGGTCTCAGATTCGAATTCAGATTCTTCTTTTGATACCTTATCTAGTGATAGTTCTGATTCTGATTCAAGTTCTTCTGATTTTTCGGATTCTGAAGGTGAGCTTAATATTAATATGACTAAGATAAAAAAAGTAAAGCGGAAGTCAAGCTTTAAGAAATCTAGTTCCAAAAAATCACCATCTAAGAAATGCTTTAAGAAAAAAACAAGTCTAATAGTATAACACCTTTAGCTAAATCTACTGAATAGGTTTCTAAGTTAGATTCTGAGAAGCAAATAAATAGATCTGGTAAGGCTAAACAAAGCACTTTAGAAGAAACTATTCGTAAAATTCTCTAAAGTGAACTTAAATTAATTTTTCCTGCATTGATTTTTCAAGACTCTGTTTCCAATTCCAATAAAGCTAATATACCAAAACAAATGCCTTCTATTTAGGAGAAGACAGAGTTTCAGAGTGATAAGGCTTTAATTATCAAAGACATTTTATCAGACCTAAAGGAGGAAGAATATTTGGAGGATCTAATAGAAATTGACTTTGTTCAGAAAAATGATCCTGCTACAGATATTGCAATGGTAAAATGTAAATTAAATGCTTAGTGATTCCAGGTATCGTGGTTGATCCTAATGCTAATTTCGCAATTATAACTGATGATATAGCTAAACGACTAAAACTAAAAATTGATATGAGTGAAAAACATGACCTTAAAGGCATTGCTTCAGTTCTTATAGAATCGCTTAGTATAACTAGAAATGTGCCTGTATATTTTGCTTCTAGATGTATTATATATTCTGATTTCGTAGTAATCAAAAATCATCTAGGAAAGCTGATGCTAATTTTGCCAAACACATTTTTCGATAAATATAATTATGATTTGCTTGCATTAAAGTGAAAGTTGAGACTAGAATGTAATGGTAAAGAATTTTTTATTCCAATTAATATGCATAAGGTCAAGAATAAGCTTGAAGTAAATTACGCAAATATTATTTCTGAATGCGATGCTTTCTCAACTCCAGATAGAATTTCGCAAAACTTGCAGGACTTAAGTAAGAATGATAATGTATTAAAAAAAATGCATAAACTATAAGGATATGGTAATTCGTATGAAAGAGCTTGAGAAGAAGCTTTCCAATGCTATCAAGTTCAATGCGAAAATCAATGAGTTTTGCGAAAGTCTTCTTAGGGAATAGGCGAGTTATTTTCAGAATAATGCTTCTTTTTTTATCTAAAATTTTTATGCTTTTTTCGACCATCTTTTCATACAATGCATCAAAATTTAAACTATTTGTATCCTTCTCTGAAGCCTGGATTGACTGAGTCTGAAGACTAGATGGTTCAGAGACTTTGATTTCTTTCTTCCAGTCTTTTTCGTCTTACCGCCTAAAATAACACTTCCTTCTAAAGCTAAATCAGTAGATTTACTAGGCTCTATCTTACCATCATGTATTTGTTTTCCAATTCTGCAAATAGAGAAACATCCTGGTATTGGATCTTTAGCTCAGTCCGTCCGCCCATAACATTTATATTAGAAAGTGAAGCTGTTGACATATGAATTAGTTAATTCCACATAACCCTATTTTTTTTCTTCACCTCTTCAAATTTGATAAATACGTTTTTGTGATATGTGATATTTATCTGTTAAATCCTTCAAAACTTCATCTCTAGATTTTTTTTCAGCACATTGCATAATAAAATTGTAATCAGTTAGTGAAAAAGAAGGGGTATCATATCTCATGCATCGCTCAAACATGATAGCAATATTTTTATATCTAATATAATATTCTGAAATAATTTATTAAATAAGATATATAGGAAAAATGTATCATTCTGAATATATAAGATATACAGGATATACAGGAAGAATATATTTCAGTAAACAGAATATATAGGATGTACAGGATATACAGGAAAAATATATTCGAGATAAATGGGATATACAGGATATACAGGATGTATAGAAAGAATATATCATTCTGAATATACAGGATGAATGTATTATCTCAGAATTTTATTTGTATATTTTTTTTCTGCTATGTAACTATGTTAATATTATGTCTAATCATTAGTCAAAATTATTTCATTCAGCACTAATACCATTCGGTTAACATTCAGCTAATTCGGTCATATGATTTGACAAAATTCGGCTTAAGTTACAAAAATTGATAATAATTTGTTACATCTCACATAATTTAGCATTATTTTGGCATTAAGACCTTTCAGTTATAATATTCAGCAAAATTTCAGTTAGACTCAAGATTTGGTAACAAATCAACTATATCTCACTAGTCGAAATCTGCTGAGCTGATTTTTGCTAAAATTATAAAAACATTCTGAGAGTATTGTCTCAAAGAGATGATACACTCGTCTTAAAGGAACGATATAATCATCCCAAAAGAGACGATAGAAATTGTTTCAAAAGAACGATTTTTTCATCATTTTTAAGAAACGATACATCATCGTTCTTTCAGAATGATGATTTTGATTGTTCTATTGGAACAATACTTCATCATTCTAAAAGAACAATTATTTTGATTGTTCTATTGGACAATACTTCATCATTCTTTCAGAATGATGATTTTGATCGTTCTTAAGGAACAATACATTATTGTTCTGAAAGAACAATGATTTTTTATCATTTTAAAGAAATGATACTTCATCGTTCTGAAAGAACAATTTTTTTATTGTTCTTAAGGAATAATACTTTATCGTTCTTTCAGAATGATGATTTTTTATCATTCTAAAGAAATGATACTTCATCATTCTTTCAGAATGATAATTTTGATCATTCTTAAAGAACGATACTTCATTATTTTGAAAAATGATGATTTTGATCATTCTATTGAACAATACTTTATCATTCTGAAAAAATGATGATTTTGATCATTCTGAAAGAACGATTTTTTATCATTCTAAAGAAATAATACTTCATCTACTTCATTATTCTAAAAGAATGATGATTTTTTATCATTCCATTGAAATGATCAAATATCGTTCTTTTAGAACGATTTTTTCATCATTCTATTAGAACTAGAACTTCGAATCAGGTCAGATCAACCTGTGATCTGATCCAACCTGACCTGAAAAATCCAGGTCAAGTAGACAAATTTTTAGGTCAACATCAAGTCGGGTCAAGCTTATGATCTGACCTGATAAAATTCAGGTCAACTAATCAAATTTAAACAAAATAAATATTTAAAAAAAATTTTTTTTGTCTATTTTTTTTTTAAAACATCTTTAATTTTATTTAATATACTTTCTTTTTATATTCTAATAAAGTTGTTTGTATAATTACTTTGTAATTTATTATAATTAAAAGGTTAAATTTTAAATTATAAACATTTTTGCAATTACATTATTCAACAATATAATTATAATTTTTTTTATCCGTTCAATTACTTCAAAGAGATATTTGAGCAATTTTGTCAAAGAAAATCGACTTTTATCATATAAGTAAAGTTGTTCAGCGGTTTCGAAAATATGTGCAAATAAATTTTTATTATGATTGGATTAATAGTTATAAAGTTATAAATATTTTTCGTGATTGTATTATCTCACGAAATATTTTTATTTTTTTTTATTTATTTAGTAACTTCAAACAGCAATTTAAGCATTTTAGTCAAAGGAAATCAACTTTGATCGCATAAGTAAAGTTGTTCAGTGGATTCGATAATTTGTGCATATAAAATTTTATTATGATTGGATTAATAGTTGTAATGTTATATACGTTTTTCATATTTATATTATCTCACAAATTTTTTATTTTTATTTTTTATCCGTACAGTGACTTTAAAGAGCAATTTAAGTATTATAGTCAAAGGAAATCAACTTTAGTCACGTAAGTAAAGTTGTTCAGTAGGTTTAATAATTTGTACATATAAAATTTTATTATGATTGGATTAATATTTATAAAGTTATGCACGTTTTTCATAATTGTATTATATCACGAATTTTTTTTATTTTTATTTTTTATATGTACAGTAACTTCAAAGAGCAATTTAAGTACCTTGGTCAAAGGAAATCAACTTTAGTCACATAAGTAATATTGTTCAGCAAGTTCGATAATATGTGCATATAAATTTTATTATGATTGGATTAATGGTTGTAAAGTTATGAACGTTTTTTGTAATTGTATTAGCAGTCACCAGATTTGCAAATTTATCGCAACCTGTAATTTTAAATTCTGCAGTTAAAATAATTATATTAGTAACTTTTTTTTTTGAAAAATAATTAAATGTAAAAATGTATCAATATTATTTTATATTTTTTTAAAAAAATATTCAACAAAATTAATAATTGTTTAGTTTTTTTTTAAGACAAGTCAGGTCAGGTCAGGTCAAATGTATATTTAATTCAGGTCAATTTTATGTCTGACCTGACCTGATCTTATTAGGTCAGGTCAAGTCAATTACCCAATCTGACCTGATCTGTTCAGAGCTCTAATTCAGCTACATAATAATTCTTAAGACCTTCCTCTATTTTCAATGTAGATGGTGGACTTTTCAGCTGTCTAATCGGTTTAACAGTTTGTGAAGTAGTTACTTGCTGAGCCATTTGCGATTGAAAATCAGATTTTTGCTTTTCTAATAAAAACTGATATTTAGTTTTTTGCTGTGTCAGTGCATTTTGAATTGCTTCTTGCATATCTTCTAAAAAAAATTCCTTACTGTTGTGAGGCTGAAACAGGTGAAGATTCATATATTTACTGAGATGCTCGATTAGATATTAGCGGATCTGATATTTTATCTCATTTATGTCTAGCTATTCGGCATAATTCTATCTCATAAAGATTTTTAGCTAATTCATCTAATGGCAAATGTTCACTAATATCCTCAGTCTTTTCAAGTCATGGAAGTGAAAGGGCATCTAAAAACTTCATACATAATTCTTCAGATCTATAGTTAGCTTGTCTACCTATTCATAATATTTTTCTATATAATTTATCTACAGGCATGTCTTCCTTTCTGATTGTTTTATATATCAAATCCTGAAGTTTTTCTTTTACAGTAGGAAAATGAGTTTTCAGCCATCATATAGCTTAACCAAATTGAATACCAGCTACAATTACTGTAGTACTATTATTAGCATTTGGTGCATTTATAGCAAGATTAGTAGGATGACTATCTGTTATATGTTAGTCTTTATCCCAAGGGCCTTCTACAACTCTCAATTTGATTATTACAGTTTCTGGTTGACCAAAAGCTTCATTTATTGCTTGATTTCCTATCTGAACAGCTGTTTATCCGTTTATTACTACTAAGTTATCCTGCCTAGTATTATCAAGTAAGTTTGCTAATTTCCAATTCTGTTTTGTAGTAATTTCTTCATCAAACTATTCTAAGACTCTTCCTCTCATACATCTTCTCAAATATCTTATAGCTATTTCTCTTTCAGTGGATAGACCTCCTGTATTATCTGCTGGATCTACATCTTGATTTTGCAAATATAATCTAAGTTTTGCTAAAAAATCTGGAATACTATCACCCCAGTCAAAAAATAGTTGTAGGATTTCTGCCATATTTATTTAATTTGGTGAATTATTCTGTAACACTAAAATTTGTCCCTGCAAATTTAAAATATTCTGATGAGAATTTTTTTCTTTAGCCTTCTATTTCTTATATCGCTTATAGAGCCTGTCTTAATTATATTCTAACAGACCTATATCTCCTCTACTTCACTATAGGTGGTAGGCATTTCGCTGATATAATAATTGTAAAAAAAAATTTCTTGTACCAATTCACCTATACAGGTTTGCTTTCTTGCTATATTACCTATCATTCTATTTACTTGGTTTTAAGTATTAGTTTGATATTGATGGAGATCACTAACAATTGTGGCTATCCCTCCTTTAGCAAGTTGTCTTCGTATTATTTTATTATCCCTTTCAACCTCTGCATCATAATGTCTTCTCTACTCTTGGATTAAATCCTGTTGCAAAACATTAAATTTTTGACAAATTTGTCTTATTGCCTTTTTTATTTGGTTTGATAAGATATTTATATGTAGGGTTTTACAATTCAATTTGATATTTGAATATTTGATTTGATTTGATCAAATTCAAATCAAAGATGATTAAAATTCAATTTAATGTTTGATTTGATTTAATCAAATTCAAATCAAGTATTCAAATATTTGATTTAATTTGAATCAATAGTAAAGCTATCTCCAAAGCTTTAGGAGTGCCTCTTACTAAGAAAACTATAGTAAAAGCGCTTCTGCAGCTTTGAAAATGCTTTTTACTAAGAAAACTATAGCAAAAAGCACTTTTACAGCTTTTTTTCTAAGAAAACTATAGTAAAAAACACCTCTGCAGCTTTGAAAATGCTTTTTTTACTAAGAAAACCATAGTAAAAAGTGTCTCTGCAGTTTTAAAAATGTTTTTTTTCTAAGAAAAACAGTAAAGAATGCCTTCACAGTTTCGGAGACATTACTTTACTAAGAAACCTAGTAAAAAACATGTTCACAACTTCAGAAACATTTTTTTACTAATAAATTGTTACAAAGTCGAGATGGCGGTTATTACTAAGTTTTCTTAGTAAAACTGAAACTGTGGAGTAAAGTTTGGATCCGAGTATCCATATTATACATGAAGTCGAAATGAAAACCCAAAAGTCAAAATGAAAAGTTGAAATGGTCGAAATGACGTCATATCACATGATTTTTTATATATAGAAAAACAAAAAAAACAAAAGATGTATGAACTCG
>CAMKVN010003432.1:0-10526 GCA_946474995.1 Funneliformis geosporum
AATAGTTTTACTTTATCTTAAATTAGTAATAGGAGTAGATCAAATATTTTATATAAATAGGATAGGAAATTGTTGTAATTAGAAATAGTCAGTTAGTCAGAAATAATTATAGTTATAGTCAGTTAGATTTGAATTTAGAAAAGTTAATTAGTTAATTAGAGAATTTATTGTGAAATTCATAAATTGATAAGTTCGTCAACAAAAGCTTATTTAGTTTATTGAATCGTGTCAATCCACTTATATTTTATTAATAAACCAAACATTATCCCTATAACATTGATCTGTTAAACTCGTGACCTAAAACTCAATCCATCATTATTGCTCTCCTATCGTATCAAAGCATTCATACATATTCCAATTTATATTTATATATACTCAACATTCCCTGTACTTATAAATTGATATATTGTTAATTCAATAGTTTTATTAACACGAACAAGTTCTTAAAGTTATTAAATTAAATCATTATCCTTCAGATACCTAAAACCTTGCTATATGTGTTAAAGTTTATTTTTCAGTCAGTAGATTTCGTAATCGACTCGTATAATAACATATAATCACACTAACAATATTTTTTACATATAAGTGATTATAATAATAAATCCTTTGGTATAAGCACACCTTCATATAGTCACACCATTTCATGTTCCGAGGGGTGTGATTATAGAGGGGGTCAACTGTAATTTGAAATTAATATATGTTAGCTTATTGGATTCATCTAGTCGTGAGAAATCAAATGGTAGTTGTTTCATATGAATTGGAGCAATATTGATCGCAATTGTACAATTTTTTTTTATTTTTTCTAAATATAAAATCATGTGATATAATATCATTTTGACTATTTCGATTTTTCACCTCCAATAGTCAAAATGATTTTGACCATTTTAACTATTTTGGATATCTAAAATAATCTATTCAACTTCATGTTGTCACTGGGAATATTCTTCTCTGATTACTTCATGTAATATATCTAAGTTCCTTGGCTGCAGTAAGTAACTTCCATATTGTTAGACTTTACAACCTTATGGAATCTTACGTCCTACAGGTATCTGGAATGCCTTGGAATTACTTCACTTGATTTACGAACTGAAAGGTTTAGGGACTTAGGAAATTTAGAGAATTTATATATTCTAAGTGACGAACTCAGTTGCAAGTTAGTGTAGTGGTTCACGATCAAATCCTAGATGATGGACACGTAGAAGGGAAAAGTATTTTTGTTTTAAAGTTGATTCCTTTATTACTTGAAACTCACGAGTATTTTAGAACTTACAAGAGAGTTATTTTACAACATGAGCAAAAAGCTATTCTATTTATACAAAATTAATTTGCTACGGCTAACTAATTGCTACGCTATAAACTAACTAAATTTGTAACTACAAGTGTAAATATAATAATGATAATAATTATAATGATAATAATAAGTATAATAAAAATAATGAAAATAAGAAAAATAACGATAATAATTAAAATAATGGGAATACAGGGAATTAGGAAAATCTAACGAATCAGGATAATCTGAAGAATCCAGTAAATCCTAAGAATCCTACGAATCCCCAGAATCCTGTGGATCCTAAGAATCATCAAAATCCGGAATTATGCAGATCATTTGGCACAGTATTGGTCACGCTTATTACATCATCATTCCATTGGTCGCTAATGATCGGCGTAGTAAGATCAATTTCAAACGTTGACAGTGGTTAAAGTTAAAGTGATCTTAAAGCAATTTTGATAATGCAAAAATTGAAATTAATTTTAAATAAAACAATAAATATAAATTTATTTTTAAAAGTTTTGAGATCTCTTTACTAAACAAAAGAAAAAAGTAAGAAAATTTATTAATGATAGTTCAAAATATAATTAATTAATATTATTTATTTATATAAAAAAAAATAAAAAATAAAAAATTAAAAAAAAAATAATAAAAAAATAACACTACAAAATGAAAATCCCATTCACAATAAAAAAAAAATTTAAAAAAATAAAACCCTCATAATAAAAATGAAATAAAAATTAAAACCTTGATAAAAAATAAAAAAATTAAAAAAAAACAAAAAAATTAAACCCTCTACTTCCCATCTCCCAACTACTAGTTTACCATTAGCACATTATGGGCTCTTTTTTAATGATACTTCATAACTAAAAAATGTAAAAAATACTTAATATAAATCTAAAAATTCTTAAAATTTTTATTAAGAATTATCAATTAAACATAATAATTACCTGACCTATCCTAAAACCTAATTTAGAATAGATTATAAATCATTTTCCATTATACAATTACCTTTCCCTCTTCTCACACCATTACGCTAATCATAAAAGTCCTAAAGGATATATATTAATTACTTATTAAGTTATATTTATTAATATATTATTATTTATTTATTTACTTATCTCATAATCTCTCACCAGATTTCTTCTCTTCTGCTCATATTGCTAAGAAGAATAATTGCTATTATATCATTGATTTATTCTTCTCGTGACTTAATTTATTTTCATGAAAAAATAATGATATTCATAGTTACATCTTCTCCTTTCTTCAATCAAGTAATCAGTCTCTGCATCCCTTCAGATAATTTTTGGCATAGCCACTTTTTTATTATATTTATAAAAATTAAAAAGTTTGTTAGTTTGATTTAATAAAATGATCGATAGAATTGAAAGTATTCAAAAGTGAAAAACTAAATGATAGTAAAATACTTCACTTTAAATATAAATTTCTTTATTATTGAATTGAAATTCTGATTTGATATCTTGTGAAAAATTTTTTTATTATTGAATCGAAATTCTAATTTGATATCTTATGAAAACTTGAATAATACAATAAACTTACAATTAAAATGCTCAAACTCTTTGTATTTAAAATTCTGATTCAGATTCCAAAATCAATTCAATCATCATATTATTTATAAAATTAGATCAACATAAATATAATAAGCAAATTTTTTAATACAGTAGATCATATAATTAGAGATAATAATAATTCATCACCTAGATGATAAATATAAATTATTATAAAAAAATGACGCTACAATTTGGTAAAAAAACAATAGAAAATTTCAACACAATTTCAATAAAAATTCATTAAAAATTGGTTAAAAATTATAAAAAATAATATAAATTTTTCAACACAATTTCAACATAATTTCAACACTATTGCAGAGGGTATTATTTAGTCAATACATTAAATTTGTATTTCATAATACTATTTTTATTATATCATTATGTTTATTACGTAAAAAAAATACCCCTCAAATTATTAACATTTTTGCGTTAAAAAAAACAATTATTATTAATATTATTACGTTAAAATAAAAAAATGACCTTAAATTATTATTAACGTTTTTACGTTAAAAAAATTACTATTATTATTCAATTATAGTAACAAACTTATTGAGATTAGTTTGTCTCGCTGAAATAAAATGATATTTCAAAGCTTCTTTTTTAAGCTTTTTAATAAGCTTTAATTCTTTATTGTTCATATTGAAAACTTCCTCCTGTTGTTCCAAATATAAAATTACTTTATTATAAGCTTCAATAGCTTCATTATGAGTAATTGTCAGTCAAGGATCCTCTTTTCCTTCATTTTATTGTTCTTATTCATTAAGTAAAACTGTTTTTACAATTTTTTCATCAGATATCATTTTTCCTATGATCTTAGACTTATCAAATCAAACAAATTCTTCAGTAGTTAAAGGATCATTAAAAACAAGTTTATCAATTAAAATTTGAACTTCTTCCAATTCCCTTAGACATTTAAGTTCAAGTTATATATCGGTAGAGGTTTCATCTTTGTCATTATCATTATCGTCATCAGGCAGAATATCTGCTTTTAATCAACAATTTTGAATTGTCTCTTATATTACATTATTCTATACTCAGAAACATATTTCACGTATTTTTAATATTAGTTTTCACAGGTTCGATATAATAATTATTGAAATAGTCAAAAGATTTGACCTGATTTTATAAATAAAACTTTTGATATTGTGTCTAAAATAAGTTAAATTTGAATTAAAATATAAATAAAGTAAAAAATATAGAAATGTTTAAATCAAATACATTTCTCAAATTAAAACTATTAATGATATCTTAATCACAAGGTTGAAAATATGCTATAGTGTTTAGAATAAGGTTTTTGATGGTATTTGTTAATTGGGTAGTTTTGTATAGAGCATGTATTAGAGTATTATTAACGAGAAGAAGAATATTTTAATTTTGTCTTATCATTCAATTATTAAGTTTCTTAATATATTCATTTCAAATTGATACTTGTATCCAACTTTTTATTCCATTAATATTCAATTGGAAGGATCTTCTTATCAATATTTTCAGGACCTGAGAATTTTCATATTTGTGTATAAAAAGAGAAGCTAAGTTTTCATTTCCAGTTGTATTATAGATAAGTAGGATAGTTATATGATCTTTTGATTGTTTAGTTCCAGATACTTGACCATTTAATATTGTGTGACTGGATTTTATTTTATCGTAATTAAAGATATCGTTAAGGTCATAATTCTTAAAAATGCTACAAATTTTATTACACATTACATCGAAATTATCAAGTAGCGTACTTGCAACTTCACCATGTATATTATATTACCGTAAGTAATACTGTTTCTTAAAATTCTTAAAATTGTCTATCCATATATTGGAACCTTTAAATTTATCCTCACCAAACAAAAAAACAAACCCTAAAGCCTTTGTTAAAAGAATACTATCAGTTATAACGAGACTAGCTTGGAGTGTATTTTCTACTTAAAGAGTTAAAGCTTTCTTAATAAAAGGAAAGGTTATCATTTTTTCACGTTTCAATCTAGCTTTATATAATTCAGAGTCTATAGCAAGCCAACAGTTCTTTTCTTTTAAAATGTTACTATGAATTTTTATATTAAAATAAATTTACAAAAAGTTGTAACCAAGTTGCAACTCAAGTTGCAACTTCTTAATTATGGTATTCATCTTTAAACCATACAGTCAAACCTTGATATAGCGAACTCTTGATATAGCGAATTTTTAAATCAAATATATTAAAATTACCTTTACTATAGTGAACTAGCCAATTAAATTCTTTAAAAAATTCGTTATAAGCTTATAACGAAGTTGATATCCAGATCCTAGAATTCGTTATATTAAGAGTTTACTGTACTCTCAATAACTTCATATTTGTTTGCTAGGTCTTTTTGTTTTAGTAACAGGAATGAAGTTTTTTATAAACAAATCTCTTTTTTTATGCAGCAGTAAGAGACTTTCATATTTTTTTAAAAAGTTTATTACTAGATTCCTTTGAACTTACTTTTAGCATTCTTATGTTAGAAAATATGAAAAAATTTGCAAAGCATATAAAACAAAAAAAAATTTATAAAAAAAATTGTGAAACATTATACAAAACACTTTCGTTAACTTTATTTAGATACAAAAAATTACAAAATTTCATGATCTTTTCTATTAAAATTAATTTTTGTAAATCTTCATTGTATTAAAAAACTTTGTTATAAATAAATGCATTACATAAAGAGGTATTTATATAATGCATATTCACACACTTAAATTTATTAAACATAATATGAATTTTAATTTAATAAATTTGGTATAGTAAGATTTTTTCTATATAATCATGGAGGATAGCTAATACTTTTCTTTTTTCTTATTTTTAGTTTTACTATATGTATTTCTTTTATAATTAATAAAGTTACTGGTAGTGCCACATTGTTAAAATAAAAAAAAAGATTTTTTCTATATTTAAAAATCTGTATCATATTGTAGATCTGTTATATTGTGAAATTCAATATATCAAAATTCGCTATAAAAAGAGTTGATTATAATTTTAAAATCACATGATGTAATTATATAAGGAAAAATTTTATTATATTAATTATTACCTTGTATTACAAATAAATGTGATAGTGATTATAGTACAATTGTGACTATAAAGAAAGTATTTTCTATTTAAAAAAATCGGGACTAAATTATACTGTGATTATAATGAAATGTGATTATTTAAGAGGTGACTATAATAGGGATAACTGTATTTATAAGTTTTTTACAAATATCTTCTTTGACATTTTGAAAACTTAAAGATTCTGTAGAATAAATTACATAATTATAGGTGAATTTTATATTAATTTTTAATAGATAGCTTAAACTAAGCCGCTGATGCTCTAGTCAAAAATAAATAGTTGCATTATAATATATATTTTGTACTTAAGTTGATAATAGATTAAAGATAGTTTCTATAATTATTTTTAAAATTTTTAACTAGTTGCAACTTAAGTTACAACTTTTTGAGTTGCAATTATTTATGAATTTTTATATTAAAATAAATTTACAAGAAGTTGCAACCAAGTTACAACTTCTTAATTATGGTGTTCATTTTTATAATTGATGTTATATAATATATACAATATTTTTCTTGTTTCTCCTTTACTTTATTACTATGAATACAATAGCGCATTTTCAAAAAAGAATATAATTTCATAACATTTAGACTCAGGTATTATTGTTTTTAAATAGAATTGAAAGTTTGTAAACCATTCATGAGCTGCTTCTTTATTATTGACATTCACAAATGTATTCAGTTCAAATTATAGAATTTCAAAGCTTTCTCTTGTTTGGTAGATTAGTAATTCATTCAAGTTTTCAATCAGATAAGTGTAATCCTGAGAAAGTATTGCTTGTAAAAATTTAGGTAAGGAATTTCAGGTATAGACCTAAAAAAAATACAAAAGTTTTGTTTTAATAAAATTATACACAATTTTTTTAAAAAAAAAATTATCAAATCGATTATAATACAAATCTAGGATTATATTCTGCGGCAATATCTATGGATAAAAATATGATATTAATGGTAGTAAAATAGCACTGATTATTTAGTGAAAAGTGATGTTAAAGTGGTGTTTAAGTAATGTTAAAGTAGTGTTAAAGTGGTAGGTGGTAGTTATTGGAAATATTAACAAAATATTTAAAGAAATAACAGTTTAAGGAAATTGTTATCTTTAATAAAATTTCATATATTAATTTTCTTTCACATAATAAAGTAAAAATTGAGGTGGATTAATTAGATTTATCATATTCGAAAACTAAAAACCAGTCTTTCAATGAAAAAAATCATCATCAAAGAGAGTATAGAGAAAAAAACCTCAAAACAGTATAAGCATATGAAGCTAATTTTTTTTGCATAATGTGTATTACATCAATACATATTACAAACTATTCTGTTTTATTTATATTACAAACCTTTTCTATCTTTTGATTGGCTAGTGTCAACAGTAAAGATGGTACAGCAATTGATTTCAAATTTACAAAATGTTGTAACATAAGCTAAAATTAGTTGCAACATATGTTGCAACATTATAAGTTGCAACATATATAGGTTAAAACTAATTGCAACGTAAGTTGCAACATTAAAAGTTGCAACATATTAATTACAGTTCCCATTTTTAGTCAACAGTCATCTGATTGGCTTAGCATAACCTGACATACAGTGAGACCTCTCTAAATATAACCTCCCTAAATGCACGCATATATATTTTTTCTATAAATGCACATTTTACATAGCCCAAGTATATAAAGATCATACAAAATTTTTCTCTTTAAATGCACACCCTCCTTAAATGCACATTTTTTCAAATTTTCACTATGGTCCCAATGGGGGTGCATTTAGAGAGGTCTCACTGTATATTGCAGATTTGTGAAATATTATGAAAATCATAAATTTATAGAATATTATGCATTTAAATTCCAGATATATGCAAATCTATTCTATATATAATAACCAATTTTTTTGTGAATCTGATAAAATCAGATATAGGCTAGTGTAAAAAGATATGTATCTCATTCAAAAAAAGGATTATGCTAAGAAAATACTACACAGCTAAAATAAAATGAGCTGAAAAAAAATATATATTAGAATAACTTTGAATAAACATTTTTCATTATAATTTTTTTTACTTTATTATCCATAATTCCCTATAAAATGAAGTGATACACTATTAATTAATAATAAAAAGTTAATGGTAATTTTTACAACTATTTTTTAGAAACTAACTTTAAAATAGAGAACCATCAAAAGATCACATTATATAAGCGGGTTTCTGATGTATTGAATATATCAGAAAGTATAGTTGAAATAGTTGTGATAAATTAGAATAAGCATGGTGATAATACTTTTATTCTACATAAAACTCTTGATAGATCTAAATTGTAACCTAATGAAAATATTTTAGAATTTTTGCACATGAAAATTTTAAATACTAACAAAATAGCTAAACAACTTCTACACATATCTTATGATAATTTCTTGTTAAAAAAAGATATAATTTTTTTTAATGAAAGCTTACATTAGTTAGAATTTTATTATAGTTAAGGAGAATATAAAAAACTTCATCAAATAATGTTACATTATCTTCATTTTTGTTTTGCTAATTTAGAAGGTCAAAATGATGTTTTATATTATCTAGAAGTTTTTCTTAATGAATTATACTGTCATTTATAATAATACTCACAATACATAAGTTTTTTATCATAGTATTATTTTGGCATCTAAGCATGACCTATTAGTAGTAATTTTTAAAGCAATTATTATATTCTGAAATAGGTCTTTAAATAAGTTAAATGGTGAACTTATTCCTAATTCTATCTATATTTGAAATTTAATAATTAAATCTCTAAGCAATAAAGGAAGAAAAAATAATAATGTTGAAGAATAGAATAATATTTCTGATGTTGTTAAAAAAGTAAATATCATTTTTAATCAAGTAGATTGAAATTTTACTGCAGAAATTTTTAAAGATCTTTTTCAACTCTTTGCAAAATACTTCATGAAAAATATGGATCTGTATATATTTATATTGATAGAATAAGTTATCATAAATGATAGATTAAAAGTAATTCAACTTCAAGTCAAAAAAAAAAGAAATTATTGATTAGTTAAATACATATAATATTGCTTTTTTAGATGAATTAAGAAAACTAGAACTTTTGGAGTTAGTTCAAATAAATAAAGAAAAGTTTCCATTTTCTTGTATTAAAATTGCAAAATAATATGAACATGAAGTTAATTTTACCTCTCTTTACCATTATAATTACAACTTATTGAAGGTATTTGATCAGTTATAAAAGGTAAAATTATGCAATTAGGTTCATATCCAAACCTTTATCTATTAGAAATATATTACTAAATATATTTAAAGAAAAAATTTCTTCAAAAGTCATTGTTAAATTTTGGAGAAAAATACTTAAAAATGCTAAACAATAATTTGAGTTTAATGAGAATATATAATTAATAGATAAAAAATTTACTGCTTATAGTAGTTCTGATAATGGTTATATAATATGATATAATTTTTATATTATATTTTTTTTAATATATTGATGATATTTAAATTAAAAAAAATTATATAATAAAAATTTTTATTAATGTAATAATATCTAGGTATAAATCTTTTTGCAATAACCTATACTATATATATAATCTTTATTAATTCGAATCTATAATAAACTAATCATATTTTTTAAAATTAAAGTACTAATTGAATTATATTATAGTAGAAACACATATTATAACTCATATTTTATATAATGCATAATGATCTTATAGTAGAATACTTTAGAATTGAAATAATATTCAATAAACTTAGGATGTAATATTATTGGTTTCAAATATATAAAGATATCAAAGTATATGTTAAAGTTTGTGATTCTTGTTTAATATTAAGAAGAATCAAGTTAAAAGAATAAATTACATTCTATTCTCTTTCTCATAGTTCTTTTTATCAAATAAAGGTAGATATTATTAGATCTTTACTAATTACTAAAACTCTGAAAATCCCTGTTTAATTCAGATTAGAGGCCAATCTGATATGATTCAGAATTTTTAGTTCAGTTCAGTTTAGATTATAAATTCAAAAAATGTTAATCTGAACTGAACTGAATTGAAACTTTTAAATAATCTGATTTGAACTGAAAATTTTTGGATTAATCTGAAGTTTCAGATTATTAAATATTAATAAAAATTTCTCTAATAGTTTAGAAGTGACTTTTATTGGTATTTTTCTAATAAATATCACTTCTGACAGTTTATTTGCAATAATGAAAGTTCTTTTTAATAGTTCAGGTATGATTTTATTAAAAAATATCATATTCAAAGTATCAGAAATAACTTTAATTAGAAAAAATAATAATAAATTTGCCTTTGAACTGGCAGGTAACATTTATTATGAAAAATAATAATAAAATTTACCTTTGAATTGTCAAATATAATAATAAAAGCTATTTTTAACAGTCCGGATTATATATGAAGTCGAAATAGATCATTTCAGATATCTGAAATGGTCAAAATGGTCAAAATAATTTTTTTTTTGATACTTTTACTAGGCACGTGTCGATGGTAAATTTTGGCTGCATACCCTTCAACAGAATGATACAATTTATGATATATAATTACTACTATAACTATACATGAAGTCAAAATGAAAACCCAAAAGTCGAAATGTTTCGACTTTGGAGGTCAAAGTCGAAATGAAAAGTCG
>CAMKVN010003433.1:0-10526 GCA_946474995.1 Funneliformis geosporum
CTTGTATACGGAAATATTTACGAATTTATTATACTGTTTGTCTACGTTTTTTATACGTTTTTTAAACGTATTATATCTGTATACTTTCCTTATACATATTATTTATAGGGTAAGGTAAATAAATAAATATTAATTAATTAATTAATATAGTTGAATAAACTTTTATGAATTTTTTATTTATACCTTATTTAATGCATTTTTTCTCATTTGATGAGTAAAATATTTTGGTAAGTTTTCTTGAATTATTGCTATTTCACGCGTATTTTCTGTTTTTGACCATTGATCTACTAATAATGGAATTTTCCATATATAATTAAGAGTGCCAAGATAGTTACCCTAATTATACCGATAAATTATTATAGAAAAATTAAGCCGTAAATCTTTAATATAACGATATTTTTGCATCAGATCAGATGGAATATATTCTTCAAGATCAAAAAAACTCATAATCATTTTTTTCAAGCAAAAAATCTGATAGGTTTTGATATTTAATATTGATTTTTTGAGACCCTTCGATAGTATATACTTGCAAATCTTAATTAAAATCTTGTATTACTAAATTATTATTATGACAGACATTCATTTCAGAATTAACTTTATGTAAATATTTTGCATATTTTTTCACTATATTTGTTAATTCAAATACTTGTGAAATGAAATTAATCCACTTTATTTCACTTGCTCATGGTTGTCCAATTGAAAGTTCTAATGATTGTGCTAAATGTTTAAGGTTTTCTTTTTCAAGTATTTTTTTATGATGTCTAGTAAAATAAAAAATTTTATAATACTTGTCACATTGATATAAATTTAAATCTTTAAAAGTATCTGGAACATTTAATGAACGAGCAGCTAATGTACTATATGCGGATCGATATACCAAAGAAGAGCTACAAGACGATTCACAAATGTTTTTGCAAAGCTTTCCTGATTTCCACTCCAACTACCCCCTTTTTTTTAATAATGCTATCATATCATTATATAAAATGTCTTTTTGTATATCTTCACTTTTTGTTGTTGGAAAATATGGTTGATGGGCCTGTTCCATTATAATATCAAATGCAGTTTGTCCTGCCAGTTGTGTTGATTGTGGTAGATCATCAGGTTCTTCAGTTTGTACAATAAATTATATATATTTTAATCCTAACTCTGACATTAAAGATATTTCATCATAGAGTCCTTCTTTGAGATAGTTCCATTTGCTATCCCCTTTTCCTACATAAACTTTTACATCTCAGTTGCCAAATATGCCTTCAGAAGTTGCTTCATATATTTCGCTAAATATACATGCGTCCTCAGCTACTTTAATAATTTGCTGACTGATAATATGTTTTTGTCCCTCATTAACACTAACAAAAAAATGTATCATATTTAAAAATTAGGAAAAGCAACTCACAGTGTTACGATGATGATTAAATTCGATGAAATTTGAATGGGAAAAAGCATCAAATCAAATACAAATTGTATATTGATATGAAAAAAAAATTTTCATTTTTTCACGTAGCATTTTACTATGATTGAACATATTAAAAACATAAAGTTTTGCGAAAGGAGAATTTAGACTTTTATATAAAAATGGGTTGTGATACAGTTGTGATACATAAATAACATAGATAGTATATTAGGGTAGGTGATGGACTAATTAAATCAAATATATGTATAGTTCTATATAAAATTTATTGTTGATCGATTTTCGTATAGTTATAAATTAAATAAACTTTTATAAGAGAACATAAAATCATAATCAACATTTTATTTTAATAGTACTTTATGTATAAATAAAATTTTTTAAAGTAACCATCACGTGGACTATATACGAATATTAGTGTTGTTCAAACCTATTTTGAACCTGACGGAAAGGAGGGTTATGTTAAACAAACCTTTTAATTGGTCTAGCCTAATTTAGATTTGATCAAATAAATCATTCTTTAATTTTAATTTGATCAAATCAAATCAAATATAAATTTGAATTAGTATTTGATTTGATTTTTAAATTAAATATTTAAATATCAAATTGAATTGTGAAATTCTAAAAAGGATCATATCTAATATTAAGTTCCTTTATAAAATCAATAAAAAAAGATTATTCTATAATCCTAAAAAAAATACTGCAACCAAATGAATAATTTTGTTAAAGAATGATTGATTTTTATAATTCTTGCTTTAGGAAATTCTAAAGAATCATAAAAAGAAGTGATAATAGTTTGGATATTATCTAACTTTCTTTTTTATTATTATTTTATGTTAAAACCTTTGCATATATTTACATAAAATTAATCTTGATGCATTTGAATAATGATTTATAAGATGCTTCTCTAAAGTTACTATTTTAGCATGTTTTCATTTTCATTTTCATAAATAAAAATTGAAACAAACCTAAAACTTGTTAGAAATTTCTGTTAGAAATCTTTCAAAATACTTCCAAATTTCATTTAATAGATGACTACTATTTTTCTTTTTATTTAATATATCCATTTCTAAAATTTGATATATATATTTTTTTGAACAAATAAATAAAAAGGAATAAAATTTTTTCATTTATGAAAGCTAATATTATATTATTTGACATAAGTAAAATTACAAAATTTATTTTTTATTTAA
Organism: Funneliformis geosporum; assembly: GCA_946474995.1. Classification (NCBI taxonomy): domain Eukaryota; kingdom Fungi; phylum Glomeromycota; class Glomeromycetes; order Glomerales; family Glomeraceae; genus Funneliformis; species Funneliformis geosporum. The sequence goes on from CAMKVN010003433.1 coordinate 2,599, forward strand.
AAATTAAAATTAAAAATAATAAAAAAATCTGAATATATAAGTAAAATTTAAACTGAATATAAAAATAAAAAAAATAAGGATTAGAGTAGGACTTAATAATGCTTAAAAATTATGTGAAAAAATTCTTTTTTTAATCATAATAATTAGGAGAAAAAGATTTTGATTAATTAACTTTAAAAGTTTAGTCAGTTTTTAGCAAAATAAAGATTATCAATATTTATTTGATTTTTCATTATTATCATATTAACCAGTTTGAAAAGTTGGTTTTAAAATCAACCTTCAAAATGAACTAGTTTTTTAAAGTTTTTTAGTTCTTGAACTGATTAATTAAAAAATCATCTTAAAGAAAAAAATATTTAAAAAATATTTAAAAAATATTTATTTATTAATAAGTTCAAATTAGAAAAAAATAAAAAAAAAATATATATAATAAAAAAATAAAGTTTGAAAATAAATTATTGGATTATTTAATAAACATAATTTTTTAAATATACATTTAAATAAAATCCTTATTTAGTTGGTTTTATTTACATTATCAAATGCATATATAAAAAAAATATATAAATTAATCAAATAAATATTTTATTTATGTTAATCAAATATTAAATCAATCAGGTTTTAGTAAAGTCATTTAGAGAATGAGAATTTTTTTTTAAAACTTTATTTTAATTTTTAAACTTCACTTCAAATTCCATTTTATTATATTTTTTAAACTCTATTCAATTATATTTTTATAATTCTACTATTTCAAATTCTGCCTTGTTATATTTTTTAAATTCCTTTTTAATTTTTCAAATTTTACCTGATTATATTTTTTTAAAATTCAAACTCTGCTATTTCAAATTCTACTTTTCAAACTTTATTATTTCAAACTCAGCTTTCAAACTCCATCAAATATTATCTAACATTATCATTTCAAATTCTGCTTCTTTGGATTTTAAATTTTTTTTTATTTTCTAAAAGTTAATTTTTTATATAGATTTTGGTTTTGGATATTTAAATTTTAAATAAGTAATTATAAAAGAAATTTTGAATTTTTTTTTTACTATTTTAAAAATATTATAAACAAGTTACTTTTTTTTCCTTTAAAAAAATTATCTTTTTTTTTTGATTTATAAACTTACTTTGGAGTGGTATTTTTAAAAAGAATTATATTATTATTTTTTATTTTAATTGAAATTCTAATTTTAAAAAAAATAAAGCTAAATTAATTATATTTACTTTTTAGCTAATATAATAATACATTACTGTAAATTAGTAATACCTAACGAAATTACCTTTCTTAATATAATGAAATTGATGAAACTGAAATGACGAAACTAGTTTTTTATTAATAATAAAATTATTTTACTTAATTGCTAAAATTATATTTAACTTGATCTTAATTTCTAACTATATTAAAAAATATAATAATTTTATATTTATTTATTAAAAAGACAAAATTTTTTGATAAAACTACAATTTTTCAAAAAAGTGTTTAAATTAGTATTACTACTATAAATGCATTTGGTAAAAACAAACAAAAGATATATAATATATTATTGTTTTTAATTTATTTTTTTGTAACAAATTTTTAATAATTTTAATAATCAAATTAATAAGTATTATTATATATATGAAAATTTATATACTTTTATTTTACAAATATTTAATACTAGCGTAATAATAATTATATATAAGATTTTTTTTTTAAAAAAAAAAATCTCCTTTTTTAAAATTCTTCTTTTTAAAAAAAATTTTATTACAAACCAATTTTTCAATTTTACCATTTTTTAATTTTTAACTTTACAATATCTCAATTTCAAGATATATCTAAACAAATTTGTAAAATTTTAAAAAAACTTAGTCATAAATAATATATAATTATATTTAGAGATACAAATAGATCTGAAATATGATTAGCAAGCCATCAAATTATTGATTTTGTAAGTAATTATAATCTTTATAAATAAAAAAATATTGAATAAACTCACTATTAATTTTTCAATTTGAAAAATTAATGTTAGAATTCAAAGAGAAAATTAGTTCAATTTCTAAATTATAGAAGTATACTTTAGAATATATCAGTTAGATTAAATTAAATTATATATTATATAATTTATAATTGATTTATATTTATATGATTTTAGGATTATATATTTTCCTTTCACATACTATTTAGTATATATTAACTTAGATTTAATAGGATTTATGAACTTTTAAATTTAATTAATATTAATTAATTAATTAATTAATTATTTTTATTTTATTTATAATTAATATAATAGAATCCATTAAATATATTTGCTGATTATATAAATAATAATAAAAATAAAGACTTATGTAAGGATTTATTTTTAAGTTGTCAAAGTCAAATCAAAGTTTTTCACAAAAATTTTAATCAAGTTATTAAAAACATAAGTAATTTTAAAATAATTTATAGATTAAATTTTACTAAAAAGTATCACAAAAAATTTGTTACTTATAGTGATATAGAAAATGAAAAGGCTCAAATAATTATCAATAAAAATAAAATGTGCTGATAAAATTATTGGAGGAGTTATTCATAATGTAGTAAAAAAAAAAATGTTACAAATCATTTTGAATATAAAATAAAAAATACAGTTGTTGCAAAATAAATTGTAAATAAAAAACCCATGCAGATTTTAGAAAATTAATTGATCATGATATTTATGCAAATTTTTTATATCTATCTTCAACTAATTTAATATATATAAGAAAAAGAAAATTGATCTTGAAGTATAAAATATATTTGATCAAGATGGAAATAAATTTGAAAAATAACTTTATAAAAATACCAAAGATTATTTATCGTGATCTGTACTATCTTATGAAGTATTAAACAAAAAGTAATAATGATAAATTAATAGATGCAGTATTTTGTGCAGAAAACTATAAAACTGCAGGATATCAGGATTTTGATTGATCAGAGTTTGCAGTAGAATTTGTTTTTGAAATTGGTTTAGTTACAGAAAAATATTTTATTTATTCATAATATGATATTACTATTAAGATAATGTAAAATTCAATATGGTATTAACAAACACAAGCTATACATGATATAGCTAAACTTGATTTAAGTAAAGATGGTATTTGATATACTAGCATTATTACTTTAACTGAAAAAACTATAAGTGTAATAGAAAAAGAAGTCAAAATTATAGAAAATTAGATTTTTATTATTATTTTATTATTATTTTTATTATTATTTTTCTTTTTTATTATTATATATCAAATAAATTGCTTTTTATTTACTTAAATAAAAAATTTTTTTTAATTATTGTTTAAAGAATTGTGAATATATTTTCTTATATTTTTATATAAAGATTTAGTATTTTATTATATACTGATTAACTCAAATGTCTAATTTATTATACAACAAATTGTATATGTATGAAATATTTATAATATTCATATGTATATATATACTATATATGTTATTTTTATATAAAATAAATTATTAAATAAATAAATGCTAAAAATATATCTTATTTAATATAATACAATAATTTTAATGTTAATATTTTGTAATAGTTTAAACATTTAATGATAGTTTTAATATTTTGTAGTAAAATAATTACCTAAAAATTTATATTTTGATATATATATATATAAATAATTTTTTTTTCTAATATAAATTTATTTAAATTTTTAAAAGATAAAAATATTAGTGCTTGTGAAACTGTTAGAACAAATTCTTCAAAATTTCCTTCTATATTAAAAACAAAAGAAAAATTAAATTGGAATACTCTTTCAGCTATTGATATAGATAATGTTTTATTATTATTATGATATGATAATAAACCTGTTACAATATTAATAAAAATACATGAAATTGATAATAAAAATCAAATCATATAATATGTATAAGAAAACGTTTAAGGATAATACTAGTCAAAATTATTTCATTCAGCACTAATACCATTTAGCAAACATTCAGCCGATTTGGTCATATGATTCAGTAAAATTTGACTTAAGTTACAAAAATCGATAGTTATTTGTTACATTGTACATAATTTAGCATTATTTCAACATTAGATATTTTGTCAAACATTTAGCTGATTCGATCATGTGATTCAGAAAAAATTTGGCTTAAGTTATAAAAATTGATAGTAATTTATTACATCACACATAATTTAGCATTATTTTAGCATTAAGATCTTTCGGTTGTAATATTCAGCAAAATTTCAGTTAGACTTAAGATTTGGCAACAAATCAATTATATCTCATTGGTCAAAATCTGTTGAGCCGATTTTTATGAAAATTATAAAAATATTCCAAGCGTAATTGTCGATACAATCGTCCCAAAGAGATGATACAATCGTCTCAAAGGAACGATACATTGTTCAAAGAGATGATAGAAATCATCCCTAAAGGAATAATATAATCGTTCCAAAAGAAATGATAGAAATTGTCTCAAAAGGAATGAACATTTGTTTCCAAAGAGACAATAGAAATCATTCCTAAAGGAATGATACAATCGTTCTTAAAGAGATGATAGAAATCGTCTCAAAAGAAACAAACATTTGTTCCCAAAGGAATGATAGAAATCATTTCTAAAAGAACGAACATTCATTCACAAAGGAACGATAGAAATCGTTTCTAAAGAAATAAAATATCATTCCCAAAAAGATGATAAAAATTGTCTCAAAGAAATGAAATATCATTTCCAAAGAGACGATAGAAATTGTCTCAAAAGGAACGAATATTTATTCTCAAAGAGATGATAGAAATATCCCTAAAGGAACGATACAATCATTCCAAAAGAAATTATAGAAATCATCTCAAAAGGAATGAACATTTATTTCCAAAGAAACGATAAAAATCATCTCAAAAGAAATGATAGAAATCATTCCTAAAGGAACGAAATATCATTCCTAAAGAGATGATAGAAATTGTCTCAAAAGGAACGAATATTCGTTCCCAAAGGAATGATAAAAATCATCCTAAAAGAAATGTAGAATCATTCCTAAAGGAATGATTCAATTATTATTTTGAAAGAATGATGATTTTTTTATTATTTTTTCAGAACGATTTTTATTATCATTCTTTCAGAACAATTCATCATCATTTCTTTAGAATAATTTTTTTTATCATTCTTTTGGAATAATACTGTTACTTAATTAATAATTAAGCGGACTAAAACACATAATCAATTAAGTAACAGCAAGATTTAGCTCAATCTTTGTTAAGTTTTAGAAGAGACTTTGGTTAATTTAGGCTATTGTTGACTTCAGTATTCTTTCATGATTAAGTTTCAGAATTGGCAAGTATGATGAATTCCAATTCACTATGTAAGACAAATAATTTTCTCTAATGTAGGAAATTCTCAGTTGACGTCACAAAGTTTATTTATGACTGAGTTGATAGCACAAATGAGTTGATAATATTTAAGTAATTTAAAGATTACTTAAACCTGAATGACACAAAGTAGGATTGATAACGTTAAGTAATTTATAATTACTAAACCAAGGTTTTCACAAAGCAAGTTAATAACGTTAAGTAATCCAATATTACTTAACCAAGTTTGACACAAAACAAGTTGATAATGTTAAGTAATCCAATATTACTTAATCAAGGTTGATACAAAGCAGGTTTGACATAAAGCAATTGGGTGGTGATCTATTAAAATTAAGATACGGATCATATGATTTACTATATCTCATACCTCAATTTTTATAGCGTACTATCCAATTTGTTTGTTATGAGATAATTTAATAAAGGGTTTTTATTATCTTATAAAATTAACTTCCTAGATTTCTATTGATACATGATGAAAAACTCAGCTTATTTATAATAAAATTTCTATACTAAATTGCTATCTATTGTATAAAAACTATGTAATGATTTCCTCATCTTTTCTATATAATGTTATTATAATAATTGAGTAATGACTACTTAATCGCTATGCAATAGTCCTTTAACTATAATATATATATATTTGAAGAGATGTAGAGAATATAATTATATTATTCTTAACTTATTACTACATCTTTATATTTAGCCTTTGACTAGTTTCTTCTTGAAGTTCCTATTTGGAGTTTCTAGTTTAGAAGATTATGTGTGTCATCATGAGCTAATGATCTATTACTTCATTTCTTCATTAACTGATCTGATTAATTTTGCAGATCACTTTTGCAGATCATTGTGTCATTGATTTTGTAAATCAATTCACATGATGATTATTTGTAAATCACTTTTACTGTGTCACATTTCCAATTCTTGAAGATCATTTAGGTTACAATACATCATCGTTCCTTTAGAATGATTTTTGTTATCGTTCTAATGGAACGATTCATCATTGTTTCTTTAAAACGATATTTTTATCATTCCGAAAGAATGATTTTTTCATCATTTTAAGAAACGATACATTATCGTTCCTTTAGAACAATATTTTTTTATCATTCTAAAAGAATGATTTTTGTTATCATTTTATTAGAACGATACATTATCATTCTGAAAGAACAATGATTTTTTATTGCTCTTTCAGAATGATTCATCATCATTTTGAAAAAACAATTTTGTTGTCATTCTATTGGAACAATTAGGATTCCTCAAAATTGAATTGAATCAAATTAAATTGAACTCAAATATTTGATCGAATTAATTTAAATTGATTTGAATTTGATCGAATCAAATCAAATCAAATCAAATATAAATTTTTTTAAATTTTTACAATGATATATTAAAATGAAGTTATTCTAAAGTTTTAATTAAGAAAATATTAGTAATTGCACTAAAAAATTTCAAAGATAGCTTTTACAAAGTAAGTTTAGTAACAGGTAATTTTTTACTATTAAACTTAGTAAAATAACTCCGCAGTTTTGGTTTTACTAAGAAAACTTAGTAATAACTGTCATTACAGTTTTGGTTTACTAAGAAAACTTAGTAATAACTGCTATCACATCTTCAGTTTACTAAGAAAACTTAGTAATAATCACCATTGCAGCTTCAGTTTTACTAAGAAAACTTAGTAATAACCACCATTGTGGCTTCAGTTTTATTAAGAAAACCTAGTAATAACTGCCTATCTTAGCTTTGTAACATTTTTTTACTATGTTTTTCTTAGTAAAAAAAGCATTTCCGAATCTATAGATGTGCTTTTTACTATGGTTTTCTTAGTAAGAGACACTCCTGAAGCTTTGAAGATGGCTTTACTATTGATTCAAATCAAATCAAATATTTGAATACTTGATTTGAATTTAATTGGATTTGATCAAATAAATCATTTTTTGATTTGAATTTGATCGAATTAAATCAAATATAAATTTGAATTAGTATTTGATTTGATTATCAAATCAAATATTCAAATATCAAATCGAATTGTGGAACCTTAGAAACAATACATCATCATTCTAAAAGAATGATTTTTTCATCCTTTTAAGGAACAATCAAAATATCATTGATTTTGCAATCAGATAATGCAAAATCATTCATTTGTAGCATTTATGATAAATAATATAAATAATATCTAAATTTTGGATTAATTGAAATTTTAGTTTAATTTACAATATAAAACTAATAAACTTTCAGAATATTCTGAAAAAATTTATTTTTTCCTTTTTTTCTAGTGAAATGATTTTTGGGCAGAAATTTAACCTTTTCCTTTCTTTTTTCTTGTTTTTTTTAGGAAATTCTTATTTTAGAATTAAGGTAAGCGAATTGGAAGTGATTTTTGTAGTATTTTCCTTTCTTTTTCTTGTTTTTTTAGGAAATTATTATTTTGGAAATTAAGGTAAGCAAATTGGAAGTGACTTTTAGATGGGTTTTAACACTTTTTTCTTGTTTTTTTAGGAAATTTATCTTTTCGAAAATAAGGTAAGCCTTTCGGGGGTAGTATTTTAATTAGGGTTGGTAAAAGTCCTAATTGGTCCTAATTGGTCCTAATTAATTTTAAAAAAATTATTAGTTTTAAAGATTAAATTTTT
>CAMKVN010003434.1:0-10525 GCA_946474995.1 Funneliformis geosporum
TTTTTTTGAAATATTATTTGGGATTAAAATCAGGCTAGAATAGTTAAATCAAACATTGTAATTCTTGGTATCAAATAAGTTAATTTCTAGTCAAGTTCGATATAATCATCTAGAATTGAGTTAAAATGCGCTAGAGGTTTGAATTTGATAATTGATTTATATAGCTAAAATAGATTTATGGGCGGTCAGAAAACCTTTCTAAATATCTTTTGGATTTTTGTCCCAGAAACCCCATTTGGCCCCTACTAGAACACTATTGTAAGTTATTATTATCAAAGGCATAACTAAATTTAATAGCGTCATTTAAGATGTTAGGTGATTCAAAGTAAAGAATTGCTAAGGGTCTTAGCTTGTAATTATTAGAATGTAGAATATAGCAAGATTTTGCTTTAGTAGTAAGTATAATATTTTACAAGTCACATGCAGTTGTTCCAAAAGGAAGATTGGTCAGTTTAATATAAATATCATTCCTTTGTTTGACTTGCTCAGGAGAAAGATCAGCAGGATAAACTCTTATGCAATCATTGTAGAGATAATGTGATCATTAGATGTAGAATAATTGAATAGACTGCAGGTTATCATATATAATATAAGCGTATTGCCAAGGACTACAAGTTTGAAATCTAATATTAGTTAAATTACCATACTTGGTGAAGATTGATGTAAGAATGTCTTTTTTCACATTTAGATAGATATCGGTAACATGCAGAGTGTGCTATTGGAATTGCATATTTTCTTTGTAAGATTGATATTCAATGAGCTGATCAATTTCCAAATCGGAAATTCTATAATAAGTGCTAATTTTAGAGTAATCTCATTATCATAATAGATGATCAAAAATCTGACAAAATTTACACATCAAATGTTAGCCCCTTAAATACTTTGTATTGAGCGAAAAGACCATTGATAATTTTAATAATAGTTACAGTAGGAAGTTCTCAAGCAGATTTTTGATAGTAGTTATGCAGACGAAAGGAGTTGGACAAGGAATAATGATAAAATTGAGATTTTTAGTATCCATATTATCGTCATCTTTAATGGGAACATATTCATTCTTATCTAAAATATTAGGTAGAAATGTATCATTTTTAGGTTGAAAGATGTTTTTAATAATATTCTCATCGGATAAAGAACTATTGTTTAGAATGCTGACTTAAGAAAGAGGCTACAGGTTTTGATTGTTTTTTATGAGGGTCAAAACAGAACTTATTTTTTGGAATAGTTTGTTTTCCAGTTTGTTTGTTACCCATTTTTGGTTGAAATTTTATGTAAAACTCTTTTGAAAATAAAAGAGTTGTAAAAAAGTGAAGAATAAAATTATCTAACAGAGTTGTAAAATATTAAAGTAAATAGGACAAAACAATTTTATTTTCTAAAAAAATTTTTGTTTTCAAAAATTTTTGAAAAAAAGAGAGAAAAAATTTTTTTTATATAAAAAATTTGGTTAGACTCATTTTTTATGATATGTAGTGATCTTGTATATCTATTTTTTACTGATCTACTAATCTGATTTTGACAAATTTTAGCTTATTAGAATTGTCGCACTGAGGAGAATCAGAATCCAATATCGGTCTTTTAGTAGCTGACCTACTGAAAAAATTTTCTACATTTAAACTTCATTACAGCTAATTTCATAATTCATGGACCATTAATAATTTTTCAGTCGCATTCAGTCGCAATATTTTATAGTAATTTTATTATAAAATATTTTCAGTCGCATTCAGTCGCAATTTATTAGTGGTCCACGAATTATGAAATTAGCTGTAAGTAAAAAATTTTGATGTAGATTGCTAAATTACGTAAATTTAGTCTTATTAATTGTACTTCAAATTTTACTGAATGTTATCTGTATTTTAAGGTTTAAAATAAATACAAAATCATGTCTCTAGTATTTATAATTAATGAGCTATAAGCTTTTAAAGTAAGCAACTCTATTTGTGTAACTATTATATATGTCAAAAAAAAATTAAAACACGAAAAAATTGATTAAACCTGATAATATATTTGATATTCTATTAAATTTTTTAATTTAAATTAACATTATATAATGAAATAAATGAACAAAAATAAAATGAAGTAATACAAATATGTTTATATAAAATTCATTTTAATATGAAAATGATTTTCATTTATAATGTGTTGCAATTAATAATAATTAAGCTGTATCTGAACTGTCAGAGGTAACTTTATTATAAAATAATAATAATAAAAGTTGCATCAAACTGTCAGATGACCTTTATTATAAAAAATAATAATTAAAACCACATGTAAATTGTTAAAGATAAAGATGATGCAGCAATTAATTTCAAATTTACAACATGTTGCAACATAAGTTAAAATTAGTTGTAATATATGTTGCAATATTATAAGTTGCAACATATATAGGTCAAAACTAATTGCAACGTAAGTTGCAATATTAAAAGTGGCAACTAGTGATACCTAACTAAACTCTTTTTTGAAAAATTGTAATTTTGTCAAAAGTTTCATCTCTTCAATATTTTTATATGAATAAATATAAAATTATTATATTTTTTAATGTATTTTAATTCAAGGAATTTAGATCAAGTTAAATATAATTTCAGCAATTAAGTAAAATAATTTTGTCATTAATAAAAAACTAGTTTCGTCATTTTAGTTTCGTCAATTTCATCATATTAAGAAAAGTAATTTCGTCAGGTATCACTAGTGGCAACATATTAATTAAGGTTTTCATCTTTAGTCAGAGGTGACTTTTATTATAAAATATGATAAATAAAGTTACATTTTAACTGTCGGGTGACTTTTATTATAAAAAATAATAATAAAAGCCATATATAAACTGTCAGATGTGATAATAAAAGCCACATCAGATAGTTCAGTTGTGACTTTATTAGAAAAAATCATATCCAAAGTATTAGAAGTGACTTTAATTATATTATAATAATAATAATAAAAGTCACAACTGAGCTATCAAAAGCAATTTTATTATTATTTTTTCTAATAAAAGTCATTCTGAAAGTTTGAATGCGACTGTTATTATTATTTTCCTAGTACTGACAGTTCAGTGTGATTATTTTTATAATAAATGTCACACCTGAATTGTCAAAGACAACTTTATTAGTATTTTTATTTAATAAAAGTCACTTTTGACAATTTAGGATTTGACTTTATTGTATTTCTAAAAATCGCTTCTGATAACTCAGATATGACTTTTATCAGTTATTTTCCTAATAAAAAATGCCATAAAATTTGGAGGAGTTTATTATTAACTGAAACTTTAGATTTAATCTGATATTTTCAGATTGAATTCATTTAGTTCAGATTTTTTTCAGTTTGGATTGAATTATAATTCGAAAAAATCTGAATTAACCTAAAATTTTTCAGATTGATTTTTTTACAATCTTTACAATCTGAACCAAAAAAACTGAATTGATTCAAAAAATTTTCAGATTAATCTGAACCATTTAGAGCTTTAGTCATAGGTGATATAGGCATATTACCACATACCTCTAGCAGTCATTTTAAAATCTGTGACGTTGCTATATTTTGGAAAAAAATGGCAGGCTTTATTGATAAAAGGAATGTCAGTTATATAAATAGTATGTTTGTTAAACCTCATATCATTTTTATATTGATTAAAGTTAAGAAGTTTCTCAATTTTGAGTTCAGGGATAGTCACGTAAAGAGCCGCAGTTGCTGCGTTGACGTTGTAAAATAGATGAACTGAGACACCTTTGAAGTTATCATTGGAAGCAAAAATCTCGTTGATAATGAGAATGATTTTACTATTATTTTTTCTTTGGAGGTGAAGGAGATATTGCTAGCAATAGCAAAGGGTGTAGCTTTGGTGACAATAGTAAATTCTTTTAAGCCTTCATCTATGATATCATCATCAAAATGTTCATCAATATCCAAAATCTTTGAGCGGTCTTTTGGAATAGGCGTAATGATAGTATTTTCAGTTTACATATTATCTATATTTGTTTGTTTGGGCGAAACAGACTGAGTAAGATTATTAGACATAGCAATGTTTGAAATATTGAAAGTTTCAAAATAATCAGTATTTTTTTATTGTAGACCATAAGTTTAGTGAACTATTTCTTCATCTAAATTTGTAGGTTGTTCAGTAAAAGTTGAAGACGAAGAGGGGAACCAACGGTCACTTTTAGAACAGGAGGCACTGGGTACAGGGTAGACTTTTTTTGTTATATTTGAGACCTTCCAGTAATAAAGAATAAAGAGTAGAACAATAGAAACCTTCTTTATACTGGGTTTTTTAGTTAAAAACGAAATTTTAGAATTTTTTATTTTTTTATAAAATTTGGTTTAGCAAGGTAATCTTTAATATATTTATTTGTTATTTTTATAATATAAAAAAGTAAATTCATAATAATGTATTTTTCTTTATTTAAATAAAATTTCTTTCCATTTTAAAATATTATAAAAGAAGTATGTTACTATTTTTATTTGTATATAAGAAGTTAAAGTTATTATATGAAACCTTTGCAATAGAAAGGAATTAAATTTTTATTTTCTATTGCAAAGGTCTTTGCTTAAAAAAAAATTTAATGTATTTTTTTATATAACGATAATGAATTTAATAAGATTGTTTTTTTTAAAAGAAAAATTTATGCATTATCTTATACTTTTAAATTCTCAACAGCTTTATTATAATCAAACTTTCTCATCATTTTTCTTCAAAATTTACATGAAATATTCAATAAATATAAAAAAAAAATTGAACGAAATTAATGCTAAAGAGATGATAATTTTTCTATAGTTAATTTGCTATTGGAAAATAAGAATTGCAATTCCATGCATTTAAATGAAATAAACCCTCACACTTTTCTAGTAAAGATGATCTTGAGAGATTTGATTTTAATCGTTTCAGGTAGAGAAAAAGGAACGTAGAAATCCAATGGCTCTATATATCATAAATTCATAAAATGTTTGATATTCACCATAAACATTTATGGTTAAGTATATCATTTAGAAAAGAATGGAAATGGAATGGAAAGATAACGTTTAAAAGTGATTTAAGAAAATTGGATAAAAACAAGGCATTAGAAAATATTGAATTTTTTTTTTTTTAAAATATATATATATATATATATATATATATGTTTTTAAAAAGGTTGTCTTTACGATAACCTTACCCAAGTTTGGTCTTCTTGGCTGTACTACTTGTACTAGTATCATCGCTACAATCGTCATTTGCTGAAATATGTGGCGACAAAGTACGCTTAGTACTACTTGAAGTTAATACATCCGAATCATTTACTGGGGAAATGCCCCAATCACCCTGATTACCCTGTTTATTCGCCAAATCTTCAATTTCACCAGAATTTAATCCCCAACCATTACTATAGTCTTTAGGCATTTCGTATTTGTTTTTATATCCAAATTCTATATCTTCAGTTATGTTATTATTTACACCTAAAGTACACACGATTAGCAAATGAAGACTCAAATTAACATAAATAACAAACAATATACATAGGCTCACCATTAACGATTGATTCTTCACCAACTAGAATTTGTTCTTCTGATTCTTTTTTATCCTCTAAATTAGCATCCAGTATTGCATTTATCCAATCATTCCAAGATTGGATGTTGATATCACCAATTTCTTGCGTTATGTTCTTTTCTTGACCTACTTTATGCCATTTCCCACCTTCCATATATAATGAAAATAACTTTGTTTTACGTAATAAGCCTTCAGGGACTTTGCTGGCTTTCTTGTCGTCTTTTACTGTTAGCCAACAATGGGTATCATCAACCCATTGAAAGTATATATTACCAAACTCACCAAATATAGTATTAAGGATCTGTTGCGAACAAGAAGCGGGAATATTTGATAACAAAAATCCATTTGGTCTAGCAGGTGGATCTACATTTTAAAATGTTATAAATTTATTTGTATAAAGAAAAAAAATTCTCAAATACTTACTTCCATCTTCACCATCAAGACATATATATTTGAAATCAGATCTTAACAAATGTAATTTATTATAAAAACGGGTTACTTTCTCGTTTTTAAATAGCTCCGTTACCAAATGCGTATCTTTGTCCACATCTTCCCGTTCCTGCTCCATTGGATCATCAGGGCTTTCCATCAAAGCTTCATAAACGTTAGCGTAAAAATCTATCTTTTCCACTTTTTAAAACTTATCTGTATTAGTTAGAGAACGTTTATATTTAATAGAAATAATATACGCTTACCTTTTACATTTAAAATATATACTGCTAATCTTATAAAGTTGTATCCGGTAACGTAGGCATCGTAACCGGCCTCGTGATTTTGTGATTCATCATTAAAAGTATAAAGATTGAATCTTGGGTCCAGGACTATAAATTATCACCTTAAAGTTATAAAATATCCCGCAAAATGAAGAAAAGTACTATTAAGTAAGTAAATAAAAATATATCATTTACCAATTTTCGGCGCTTCTTCAAAAGGTGGTGCCTGAACAGTCTGTAAAATATCTTGAACTCCATTTTTTGGTACCAATTCCTGATTTGTAACATTACATCATATGTTAAATATTGATGATCTTCTATAAATAAATCAACTTATAAATGAATTACCTGCAGCTTTCGATGGCTTGCTGCCAGATGTTTGGTATCAATGACACTACATTTGAAAGGTAAAATCAATTTAAAATATTAACAATAATTTTCACACAAAATAAATTTAAAATATTATACATATGATATCTTTTGCACTCACATATCAAACAAACCATGTACAAGATTTTTCCAATCTTTTAATTTTTCTGGTAATTTCTCCCAGAATTGATGTATCAATTGACATATATCTAAGAAGCAATTATGGCCAACGATAGGTTTTTTGGAATTTATTAATAGTTCAATAATACTACGGAAATTTAAGCTAGCAGACAAAGCCTTGATAAATAATGATAATGAAATTAGCAGCTTTATAAAAAATCTATAATGTGAAAATTCAAAAGCAAGACTTACATCAGCGGCATCGTCTATTGATCTCTTTTCTTTTTGTTTCTCCGTCATACGTGAAAACAATATACTTTTCACTTTACTCTCTGCTGATGCAACATCTTTGAACCTATAAACGATAATCAAATTAATAGATAAGTCAAAATGCTTAGAATAAAGAATATAAATGTAACATATGACACCTTTGCCTATATTCCTGAAAGATAAACCGCTTCTGTCTCACAGTAAAAGTTTCCACCGTTAATTGTTCTTTGTCTGTATCGTGAAGCCATGTGTTGATAGATGTCCTTTAAATTCGATTTTCCCGATTAAAATAAAAAGAAAATTTCATATAAAGTTTTCCAGTGAAAGATTTAATAAAATGTCAAAGACTCAATTGACTTACATAATTTTATCAACGTAAGCTTTAGTTTCATCATCTGGCGGGTTGTCTATGAAAATAAAATAGATTATAAGAAATAGTGATAAGTTCAATTAATGTTTAAAAACTTTAAATTACCAAGCTGCCTTTGTGCAATGTCGGCTCTTCTCTGTTCAAGTATTTCTTCATCTGTTTTATTAAGAAATGGTATTCCTTTATATTATGGGATGTAAACAAATCTTTATTAATCGTTTCACAAAATAATAATCAATCTGTCATCATCATACCTTGTGCAATTAATTTATTGAAATCAAATCCACATTTTGATAAAAAATGTAGACTTGACCCGCTACACATAAAACAGACATCATGATAATCCTTCCTATCGGCATTTGCAGGAAATATATAAAAGTTAAATGGTCTCGCTATAAATGTATCCTCCGCTTCCGAATATGTAAAAGTACATATCCCGAATTGAATGGTAAGAAACTAAAAAAAATACAAATTTTGTAAATTTATTATTACTCTTTCGTATTAAATATAAAATACATACTTTTGTCGCGGCAGTTCGGACTTTGGTATATCTTAACTGCGGATCATCAAAGGACTTTATTCGTTCAAGGCGTTCGCTTAAGCCTATTTAACAAAAGAATACGCGATCAGCAAGTTAAAGCTCAAGAGAAACTTGCAAGCACATAATTTCTTTGCGCACCAGTCAACTCTGTGTCAATTGCTATAAAATCGGCTCCTTCAATAGCTTCTTGAATCAAAGGAAAACATTCGTGGAAATTATTTTTAAGAATTTCCATTGTGTATATTATTATTATTCTTTACAGATTTTGTATATAAAAAATATTTAATTCTCGTGGGAATTACAAGTTTATGAACGGGCTTTATTTCGGAAATTATGACAAATCGTCATCAAGCATAGATTAGCGAATGAATGCTAAACTTTATTTCTTGTTTGTTGATATACACTAACTGTGAGGATGATCCAAGGGCGATCATTTGGCATTAATAAATTAACCTTATGACAAATAAGGCGTGACAAATATGAGTTGATTTCTTCTTCACTCTCTAATTCTCAATACAAATCTACTACTTAATTGTATTCTCATTAAAACTAAACTACATAAATAAGAATTCAAACTTAGATTAATACAACAAGCTATTGAAATAAGATTGAAAACTATGTTATTTTACCTTTACAAATTATAGATTTAGTTTTAAATCGCTTAAGAAGAACAATTGTTCTTAATAAACCTCTTTACTATATGGGGTCTTTGCAATAGAAAGGGGGGAAACTGCCGGGAAAAGTTAATTTTACTTTTATATGCCAAATATGATTTTTAGGCTGAAATATGTTCAAATTTAGCATTAACTCATTTTTGATTTTTCCGGCAGTTTCCCCCCTTTCTATTGCAAAGGCCCCATATGACTTCTTAACAGATGAAATAAAAGTTAAAAAAGAAGTTAACATCTACTTTCAAATGGCAGTGGATATGTCACATGAAAATATTAATATCCCTAAAGAATAAGAACATTTTACAAACCTTTAGATAATATTTATAGTTCTATAAATAATATTATAACTTTTCTTACTGCTAAAAAATCATTGATTTACTACCTAATAGTAAAGCTTCAGATCCTTCAAAAATATCTAATGAGATGCTTAAGCATTTTTATTTATAGGTAAATAAATTACTTTAGTATATTATTTGTAATTATTTGACTTCTACTTTTTCATTTCACAAATACAATCATGCATTTATCTATTCTATTCTAAAACCTAAATCTTGAAAATGTTCTTAATAATACTCAACCATTACCTTAGGAGAGAACCAGAAATTACGTTATTAAAATTTAGAAGTTTTGACTTTCTATCATCATCCATTTTAAGAAATATATAATTAACTTATATAAAATTTGTGAAATGTCATAATGAATTGAATCCCTTTCCCATTTAAAAATAATGTAATTTCTGACCTTCCTCTTACTAGAATATTCTAAAAAAAATTACTTATTAATTTATGATTCACTGATCATCAGTAGTATAAACTATAATTTTCTATGATAAATTTTCAGGATAATTAAAATAGTAATTGTCATAATCTCTTACCGTTACTTATATTTAATTATATCCAAATGTCATAAGTTTGCTATAATACTTATTTCAAGTAGAATTGTTATTTTTCACCTACATTATAGTTTATATATATAAGAATAGTGGCTTTAATCACCAAAAAGTAACAAAAATGATATAACTTTTTGGTATCTAATTAGAGTTAGTATGAAAACTCAAGTTGAAATTAATGGTAAAATGTTTATTATGCATGTAGTTAAATAAAATTCTAATAGTTCTACAAGATCAGGTTATTATTGTCAATGTGATTCCTTATTTTGCAAAATTGAAGAGTCTCCTACTTATACAATATCTTCTTTATATTAATCTATTTTTAGTACAAAAACTAAATATTCTAAAACATTAGTAATAGGTATAGATAATTTACAAATAATTAATGAATTATTAGCTGATGTAAAGTTTAGGTCTTTTTTTGTTAAGATAGAAAAGCTTCATATTTTTATATATAATATAAGAAGCTCAAAACAAGATGAATGGTTAAACACATATATTTATATTATATAATAAATAGTTTTTCAAATATTTAAATAATTATGTATATTTAATTAAAATAAAATTTTTATTTCTTTAAGATCTAGCTATTCTGCATTATTAATATATAAATAAAAAAAAAATGATGTGTATTTGTCAAACAAGTAAAAGAAAAATTTTATAAAATTAATATTTGATATGAAAATAAAATAATTTATAGTTTTAAAGGAATTATACAGATATATAAAAAAAACTGTAATTTTAATTAAAATTAATGAAAGGTGACTTTTTGGATTAGAAGATTTAGTAACTTAGTCTATTTTACAAAAATTTCAAGTATTAAAATGTAGGTTAAATAAATAGCATGATGAGTAAATTTTACCTTGTTTATTTAATTATTATTTGAAATGAAGAACCAAAGCTGATATTAATTGACAAAAAATTTTTATTAATTGGTCAAATAAATTAAATAATATAATTGAGCTAACTGAATGTTTTGAAAATTTATATCAATTAGGATCCTCAAAATCAAATCAAATCAAATATTTAAGCAATTTGAATTTGATTTGATTTTTTCAAATTGAATTGAATTGAAT
>CAMKVN010003435.1:0-10525 GCA_946474995.1 Funneliformis geosporum
GCTTGGCGGTCTTCGTCATTCTTGAAGTAGAAAACTGCATATTGCAAATTACGGTAAGTAGCTTTAGATTTTGGTATGACAAATGCTGTGGCATTTACGGCTTTGCCAATAGGGATCAATTGTCTTCCATTCGTGTCTTTGAGGAGGTTAGTAAGTTTGAGTGAAAATTTTGATTTTTCTCTAATGGCCATATTTTCAAGGGTGCAATGATGTACTTTAACCATATTTTTGAGCACAAAGTATCTGTGCATTTGATCCAATTGTGACATATCAGTACCTTCTTCGAATGTGAGTGTGGCTTGTTGCCATAAATTTTTTGTGGTCATGGTACAATGTGTAATCTTCCCAAAAAAGGAGAATGACGATCTGATATTTTGGGCTGGTGTGGATATTGGGATCTCCGTAATTTTGATTGATAATTCAGGGGTGAATTTGGCTGATTTTTCAATGACTAATGGTTGGAAGGTCTCATTGCCTAATTGGGTAATTTGCATTATGATAGCACGGTCGAAGTCAGCACGAGTTGAAAAACTAATTCTAATAATTTTCATCTGTTTGTTGTCTGGGTGTAGTCTAACCGATGCGCCAATGCACGACGGTAGATGCGGTCCATTGAAAATTTCATTGATCAGATTGATTTTTTTTTGTTTGTGTGTTCGGGAAAAAATTTTTCGCTAGCACAGTAGGCAAAGAAGAGGGGAGAGTCGTCTTTACGGGCAAAGTTAATAATATTAGTATTGCCGTTAGTTCCAAGCAAGTTTTCAAAGCTTTCGTCTTCACCATAATTTTTGACTGGTGGTATAGGAACTTCAGGT
Source organism: Funneliformis geosporum (assembly GCA_946474995.1). Lineage (NCBI taxonomy): Eukaryota > Fungi > Glomeromycota > Glomeromycetes > Glomerales > Glomeraceae > Funneliformis > Funneliformis geosporum. Next base: position 816 of record CAMKVN010003435.1, read on the forward strand.
TGTTTGCCTTTGTCATTAGAAGTTGAAGGAACTGGGTCGACCTCCATTTCAGTTTCTTTCGATGTATCTTTTTCAGTTTTGTTGTCATTGATAGGTGTAGAGAAGTCTGGGGTATCAAGTTGTTATTTCTTAGTTGCTCTTTCATTTGTTGGCAAACCAGAATGGCCGCGTTGAGCTTTTTTGCTCAGGTTATTATTAAAATTTTTTGGTATTTTTCGTTGCTGAGGTATGGTCGGGCGGATTAGCAGAAAGAGTTTTTCTTTTTCTATTTATTGAAACTGATTTGTTGCTATTTAACATATAGTTATAAATTTAATAAAATAAGTATAAAATCAGGTTAGAATCCAATTTATGTAATTCTACCTAATAATTATGATTATGGTATTTAGTATCTACTGATTTCTATCTATTAATTGCTAATCAAAAAATAGTAACCAATCGGGAAGGTATCCGATTTATCAGCGTTTGACCTGTGATAGATTATATTATTTTTTTACCCATCTGACCTTTCACTGACCATGAATGAGTACTAGAGTGATTATGTAGTAAATTATCAGAAATATTTTTTTTGAATTGAACTTTTTTATGCATAGTATAACCTAACAGTTACATATAATCTAATAGTTACTTCATATCCATATTATCATGTCTGTGATTGTAACAAAATACGTTGCAGATCACAAACTCAACAAAGAGATAAGCAATGATGAATTTAACCAACATGCTTCAACATTACTCGAGCTTTTAACAGATAAAGTAAAAAGAGACAAAGGTCAATAGCGCTTTCAAAAAGGATATAATTTTAGCAAAAAGTAGGCATTTATATTAGTTCCTGATCAGAGAATTTGTCAAAGTAGAAGTTGAGTAACCTCCAAAGAAGAAGGGGATAAAGCAGGAAAAGTTAATATATGTCAAGTAACTGACATCTTGCCAGACAAAGAAACTATTTAAAGTATAGCCCAGCTTATTGTCTGAGATAATTTTGGTGAAAAAGAAGTAAAGGCGATAGTCAAGATTTTAACTATTCCTAACCCTATCGCCACTATATCCTGTCTTAGTAGGCTCTGAAGAGAGTTGCGAAAACTTTATGACTTTCAAAAAATAATCTCTATTACATTTGTCTCTGATACAACCTGCTCATCTAACAAAATTCAAAAAAAGCGTAGGGGTCAATGTGAAAATGAAGGAATTGATTTTCCAAATCACTTTTCATTAGAATCTGTTAAGGAAAGGTTAGATTTGTACGATATGTCTAATATATCTGACAAACAGGCCCTAGCTGATGTAATGATCATGCTTTGCATCCATCCCACTGAAATTAAAGACTTGCACATATCTAATGAAAGTGTAACTGGATACACAAAAAACTAAAGCTAACAGGATAATCCTTGAGTATTTAGATCATTAGAAAGAGATGAAAAGTGGGTTAAACTTCTACTTACTTGAATTCAGGATGCAATTTTTTCTAGACAATTGGGAGATCCAGGAGTATCAGGAGTTAAATGGTTTAATACGTTTTTAAAAAAAAATGAATTTCTTTCTAAAACTAGTAAACTACTTTTCCCTAGCTATTTGCGCAAATTAGAGGCAGTATTTGCAATTATGTCAAATAGTTCAAAGAATTTATTAGAAGCTATAACTATTGCTGGTCAAGCCCTTCGACACAGCCCTGACAATCATGCCTCCCCAACACAAAGCTATATTACAATCAATTTTCGTCAAAAAAGACAATCTTATGACCAGGCAAAGGCATTCAAGTTCTTCGATGAAAACTAATCATATACTGTATATGGATTAGAGGATCGGGATATTATTTATTGATTTATTTTTTCGCTCAAGGTAAGATATATTGTATATAAAATATCACGAAAATGGTAACCGAATAAAAACATTTATCTAATAGTACAGATATTAAACAGGAAGTTATCAGATGTATAGAGAAAATAGCCAAATTACTTGGATCTAAACAAAATTCAAATATGTATAGTGCGCTTTCCATTGAAAATAGGATATTAAAGAAGCAATTGGAAGATTATCATTTCTAACCTAACACTTTAGAAAGGAGGGTACAAAGATTGAAGAAAGATGTGAGATCCTTAAAAGACAAATTAAAAGATCTAGATGAATATGTAGATAGGGAGACTGTAGTTGACTTAATACAAGAAATAGCTTTCTCGCCAAAGATCAAAAAATGTAAGGGTTCCTCCTATTTATCTGAGTCTTCTGAAGAATCTGATTTGGTTGATATAATTAAGGTAAGAGAAAAAAAGGCTGTTCCTTATAAGCAACGAAAGAAGTGCGATCCAGGCATATTAAATGATTAGTAGTATAAAGTGATAAACTAGAGACATTGCATATTTTCTGATCAAAGATATTAAGTTTAATAGATAAATAATCAAAATGGAAAGTGACCAAAAGCATTTGACATCCTTAACTAATATTCTGCTCAAGTCTACTTTGCCTAAGACAAGTTCGTCTAAATCAAGCTCTTCCAAATCTAGTTCGTCATCTGAAAGTAGTTCATCTGAGTCTAATTTGTTATCTAGGAATAGTTCGTTTGAATCTAGTTTCTTCAAGATTAGCTCATCTGAATCCAGTTCATCTGATTCTGATATTGATGAAATAGTAAACATGATTAAACATCAAAAGATTCAGAAGCATATAGCCTGATGGAGAGATCAAGAGAAAAATGCATATAGCAAAAATAAGATTAATCAATTTCCTGATCACCTAACTAGTCTGAAGCAGTGAATAGAGGTATATTTATTATATCTGAATATTATATGCTATAATAAAAATGGTATTCGTGAATTGTGTAATTGAAGAAAATAGTCCTACCCAGACATCAATTGATACATGCGCTGATGTAAATTGCATTAGCCTAAAACATATTGATGAATTGGAAATTGCATATCATGGTGAAAATAATAGCATTAAAACTCCGAATATATCCTATTCCACATTAGGAAAGGTTGATCTGCATATCAGCTTTAATGATAGCAAGAAATATAAAAGCACACCCAGTGAATTCATAGTTGTTGGACCAGATTGGCCGGGACCTGATTTAATCTTGGGAGGTCCTTAGTTCTGAGAAAGTGGTGCAACTTTAGATATATGCGATTCAAAACTATTATTAGACGATAATTTTGCGATCCCATTCAAAGAAGTAAAATATGAACCTAATCCAGAATAATAATTATCTGAAGCAGAGGTCATATAAAGTGCCTTAAGACCATGCATAACTAATTTATTTTTTCAATTATCAGAGTGTTGATCTTCAGCTCGAAAGATATCACATTTTTTTGATTATCTCTGGTAGATTTACCATTAGACGTGTATAGGGAAAACTTTTCGCAATATTCTTTTTAGAGATTACTAGCCAATTAAGCAAAATAGTTGTACTCTACTGATCTAACTAATCTGGATCTGTGATCAGCTCGGAAGATTTTTTGTTAGGTTATACCCAATGTAACAAAAAAATATAGATTAGCTAACCTGTTCTAGACATGGGCACTGGCTGGCACTAGATAGATTTTTGACGAATATTTCGTGCAATTGTTGAGGAGAGAACTTCAGAAATAATGGAAGCCTCTCTCCAATAAACCTAATTTTCTTTACTTCCATTTCACTATATTTCTCTAATACTGCAACTGGATCATCTTCTAGGGAATCATGAAATTCCTCAAAACTTTTGGAGATATGCTCTTGCATTTTCATCAGCTTCTTCTGCCCTTTCTTGATTAGAATAGCTAATAATACCAAGTTCATCCTGAATTGCCACTATATCATCTTCTAAAAATAAAAGCAGATTATATATTTTCCCAAGTGATATATTGCTAGAAACTTCATGAGCTTTATTGCTTTAGTATTCTATTGCTAAAACAGGATTGCCATCGATCACAAGTTCCTTCTGTATCGACATTAAATCATTCACCAAACCTAACAATAACTCATAAGAGTCAGCAAGTGTTTTTCGCTTTCTTGCTTTAATGTTTGCCATTTGATTTGAATTGCTACTAATGCAGAGTTTTTCCTGAATAGCTATTATATCCTTCTTCTTGTATAATAGCACTTCATATAATTGATTAAGTATTTCAGGATTATTTGTCATGATTGCTATAATAAAATAATATATTTAATACAGAAAATTTGCTGAAGGTGTTTTGCTTGAGTCTGGAATACTGGTCATCAGCCCAAAGCAATGATCACCAGCTCAGAAGACTTAGCACAGATTTCTGCGCAATGATGAAATAGCCGATCATCAGTCAGGTCTTTGTGCAATATATTAATTTTTGCATATATATTCAAAAAGACATATTAACCTTTATTCTTTATTTTTCTCAACCAAACATAAGGAAAATGTGAAAAAAGGTTTAGTTGCAAGACAAGACCTACTGTAAAAGTAGATATTAACGGTAAATGCATATATTATTAAGGGCTGAGGGACTTCCATTTTTAAGATCGTTAGGCGTAAAACTAACTATATATCTCTCTGATAGATCTACATGTAAAAGGTATGAGAATTCCATTTACATGTGCTTTCAAGAGACTCTTAGCATCAGAGACAATACTAATTATGCCTCATACCTTCTTATATTTTTTCCTAGCAAGATATAAATCATGTAGTGATATGTGGAAGTCCAGCCAACTTTTCACAAAAAAACTTTCCTAAAGAAATAATGAAAATAAGGTATATATATATATCAGAGATGATTCCTCTGAAACCAGTTATATATGAATGAGAGCGAGTTTTTTCTTACTATGAGCCTTGTATTTAGAAAAGCAAGATAACCGATATTACTCTCAATTGTTTTATCATTCCAGTGGAGGATTTTAATAATGTCTAAAATAATGTGGTACACCAAATGATTACAATTAGTACAAGTCAACCGGTCAGTAATCTTATAAATGGAATTAGAAGCAGATTAGAGTTAGAAAATGTTCCTTTAAGCCTTTATCAAGTTCATTCTGGAAGTATTCAAGAAAAGAAAATGGATTCAGTGGATCTGATTTCTAAATTTTATAAAGAACAACTTCAAGAAGAATTCTTTCATGTCACCGTATATTCCCGTTAATAATTCACAGTATTATGTAATAGCAATATAATCGCAATTTTATGTATTATAGGCTGGCTTCTAGCAACGTTTTTTATTTTACAAATAAAGTATTATTTTATCAAATACATATGAGAAACAGGTTATGTGTAATGATGCAATACCTGTGCAACATAAAAGCCTATATTAACGCCTAGTATTCCCACCAGAAATAAAAACTCTATTTTCCTTTCCTCCGGCCAGCACGTAACACTATTTTTTACCGAGCCTAACATCCCTATAAAAACATAATGCTATGTATGAAACTAGTACACCTTATATTCCAGCTTCCACTTCTACTACTGTTGCTGAAAATGAGACGATTTCACTGGCGGACGAAGTTAAAAAATATGATACGGAAAAACTTAACTCTATTTTTTTGAGACAGGACTTGAAAAAGATGATGAGAAAATATTTTGCAAGGAAAAGATTAAAGGCCAGGACTTCTTTGACTTGACCCAGAAAGAGCTTGAGAAGTGGGGAATGCCAGGTAGACATGCTAAGAGACTTGTGAAATTCGCTAAGGAGTATAAAGATAAAAAGTTGAGGTTGTTCTCCTCGTACAAGACCAAGGCGGACTTGAAGAAAGTATTGCAAGAAGATTATAAAATCTCGAGTGGGAATATTACTTTTATTCCACAGTTCAAACCAGTTACCTGCCTTGTTGATGAAAAGTCTTCAGAATTTAAACTTTGCATTGATGATATCCTTCGCAGGATAAGGAATATAGGACCAGTTGTAGATAGTAATGAGACTACATATTGCGAGTATATTTCTACCATTCTTCACATGGCGTTGAGTCTCCTCGAAGGTTTAATAATCACTCTTCAGATAAAAATAACTGGCGAGATAAATACTGGTCATGTTGACTATACAATCAAAAAAATTTTGGGTGACTTTGCTGAAGGAAATAATTTGCATAACCAAAGACAAACAGAACCAAGCAACTATAGGTATCTGCTAAAATCTACTATAATGTTGAAGTGCTTATAATGTAAGTATAACATATTCTACTAGCTTGCTCACTATAAAATGATCATGGGTTATTGCTAACTTACTTCTCTATTTCCCTTAGATGAATATAAATATGAACAAGAAAAAAAGAAAGGTGAATGAGGCGTTCAATCATGATTATGAATACGTCTATAGTATAGTCAGTACTGGTACTGACTGATACTTTGTTCTTCATAGTACCAAGGGCATCTACAATACTAGCAGGACCGAGTATCAAATTTCATTTACAGAAGACGCTTTTAAAGATAATACAGAATTGCGTAAGAATGTGAAGAGAGTTTTAGAGGTTATAGTAGGTTTATTAAAAGATAGAGCACTAGGTAGCGAGGAACCTGTAAATAAAAAGCGCCATGTAAAAGAAATAATCAAGAAAAAATAATTATATAAGAGACTAGCATAGACATCATGTATCGCGAGGTATCATTCCGAATTTTGTATTTATTTTTTCACTTGTATTAATAAAAATTTTTTATATATAATATTGAATATTTCCTATCATATAAAAAACAATAATAATAATCATGTCATCTGAGTTTGAATTATTGAAATAGTGTATTACTGAACTTGAGGCTGAGAATATAGAGTTTAGGAAGGAGAATACTGAGATCCCCTATCTTAGAAACAAGCTCTCAGTGTCTGATGCTGAAATAGCTGAACTTAAGCGCAGGAATGCTGAGATTCTAAGAGTGAATGGGGAATATAATGAGATGCATGATGCTGAAAAAGCCAACTCAAGGCCAGAATCAAGGAGTTGGAATCTGAGTTTAGAGATAGACTCACAAAAGTAGAACAGAAGCAGACTCTGCAAAGTGCCTTAACGGCAAATGATAATTCTTCTCACCTAGCTTCAATTCAGTTGCAGTATTAGAAGCGAATATGATATCTAACTCTGCAAAATGCCTTAATGGCAAATTGTTAGAAGAGAAAAAGATGGATAATTTCTTGCTTGAGGCTGATAAGAAAATCGTTAGTAGTGAAACAAAGTAACGCAATAAGGAAAAGAAAAATGAACAAAATGGGTAGGGATTGATTCAAGAAATCTCTTCATCTGTGCCCAAAAAAAATCATGTGCCTAAAATTTCTGAGATCGTGCGATTCTGCAAATCTGATAATTTAGATGCATTAGTGTCTTCATTTCATAGGACTAGTATGATAGTGATATCTCAGCAAATCAAGAAGAAATATTATGCTGATACCACTATGGAAGAAATTTCGTATTTCAGTTGAAAGCCTTATGTGATAAAAATAAAATTAGCGAAAAGAAGGCAAGAGGTCTAATATACGATGAAGTCGTAAAGCAAGTTAATATACTTTGTAAGAAAAGATCTCAAGATACAGGTGTGCTACTCGTAGACATAACAAGAGATAGTTTGTGTAAAAAAACTCAGAGAGCTGAGAAGATCTACAAACTTCTCGAAAAAATAGGATTAGATAAAATCCAGTATATCAAGTCATATAGTGCGAATGAAATATCAAAGTTTACTAATGATGAAATCCAAAAGATTATGGATCATTTCTCAAATAAGCCAGTATGGATTTCAGTGAGAATCAGGACAATTTTATTAATGATAATTCTTCCAGTCAAAGTGATACGTCAGAGGTGTGAGTGAATCCCTTGGTTTCAGCCGAGGTAAGTGAATTAACAGCACTTATTCCTTTAACCCATAACTCTAATTTTTCTGATGATTTTAAAGAAGTCAGCCCAAGCAATTCGCTTGAAGCTGAGGATGATTACTACAAAATGCTTTTGGAATATTGTGCGAAGGATTGTGTGTATTTTGATTCTGCACCTTAGTTGGTGGAAGAAATGAATGAAGAAGTTGTTTCACAATCAGTTAAAATAAACGATGATAGTAACTGTAATCGCAATAGTGATTCTGAAGAGATACCAGATGATTCAGATGATGATGATGGTTATGATGAATACGGCGAATATAATAAATGATAGAGGTTATTATTATCATGATGAAGGGTATGAAAGAAAAGCCTCACCAATGATAAGTCCTATTATCTCACCAGTAACTGCCTAGGGGAATTATCTGATAGATCGTATTCTTGCATAACACTGAAGATTTATTACTTCATTTCACTTTTTTCGAATTGCGTGCAAAGAAATTCATCATGTGGACTGATCACCTGAAATGCACAGTATGACCAGGAATGATGATTTTATGCAAATTGCATAAAATCACAGAAACTACATAATAAAGCTCATCACATATAATTAGTTTAAATTACCGCATAATACCGCATAAACAATCTTATCATTAAGAAAATACCGCAGAATTAGTAAATTACAAATAGATATTTGATTATCAAATAGTTTAACTTTATCAATCTTTTTTTTACTATGGGGAAAAAATTCGAGAAAAAGTGACTGTATTTACTCAATAAAAGGAACGGCCTAATGACTTTCAGGTCGATAATAGTATACTTTTTTGTGTTTTTTGCGATCATTCTATTGAATGGAATCGTAAATCTACAATCAATAATCATTGTAATAGTAAAGCTCATTTAACAAATAAAAAACTTTATGAAAATAATCATTGTACAAATCATCAATAAACCTTGCATTCCTCAATTTCTACAAACGAAAAAAAAAGGTTGTGATTAAAGATTTAATTAGAGCTTTTGCTGGTGCTGATATACCTTTAGAAAAGGTTAATATCTTATTACCATTTTTTAAAAAATATTTACAAAAGGGAGGAGCTATTCCACAAGCTGCAACATTAAGACAAATTTATCTATCACGTGTTTTTGAAAAACATCATGAAGATTTAGTTTCAGTTTTTAAAGAAAAACCTGTAGCAATTATAACAGATGAAACAACAGATGATTGTTCAAGGAGTGTGGTTAATACACTTTTTTCTTATAAAGATAATACAAAATTAGTCTCAGTAGATTTTTTAATATGAGTTAACAATATAACAATTGGTCAAAATTGTGTTAATATTATTACAACTTTTCAAATTTCTTTGGGTTTTCCTCAAGTTTTTGTTACAGATTCTGTTGCATATATGAAAAAATCTTTCAGAGAAGTTTTAAAACCTTTAATGCCACAACTTATTCACATTCTATGTTGTGCACATATTATAAATTTAATTAGGTAAATTTTAATATAATTTATTATTTATATTTATTATATTACATTTTTTCTAATTAATAATATTATTTATTTTTAGTGATACATGAAGAACATTTTCTCATTTTGAATATATTAAAACCTTACTTCAAAAGGTTAAAAATTGTTTTGTACAGTCTCCTGCAAGAAAAAATTAATATTTGGATCATTTGCGATTAAATGGAATTGCATTACCTTGAAAAGTTCCTCTTCCAGTCAAAAGTTGTTGGAATACTTGGTTTGAAATGGTATTTTATACTAATAAGCATATTGAGTATTAGAAAGATTTTTTTAATAATGAATTATCCTTAGGTTCACAACATGAAGCCCTTAATTTAATTACTTCTCTTCTTAATTTTCAAATAAAATATAAACTTATTAGAATTTACACATCTTTTATTACAGTTTTGCAAGACAATTTGTTCAAGATCTTGACTTTTTTCAAATACAAAACAAGCCTATTTTTCCTTATATTGAAAGTA
>CAMKVN010003436.1:0-10520 GCA_946474995.1 Funneliformis geosporum
TCAGCTTATTTATAATAAAATTTCTACACTAAATTGCTATCTATTACATAAAAACTATGTAATGATTCCCTCATTTTCTCAATGTAATATTGTTGTAATAATTGAGTAATGACTATCTAATCGCTATGTAATAATCCTTTAACTATGATATATATATATATGAAGAGATATAGAGAATATAATTATATATTCTTAAACTATTACTACATCCTTATACTTAGCCTTTTGATTAGTTTCTTCTTGAAGTTCCTATTTGGAATTTCTAGTTTAGAAGGTTACGCATGTCATCATGAGCTAATGATTTATTACTTCATTTTTTCATTAACTGATTTGGTTAATTTTGCAGATCATCTTTTGCCGACTATTGTGTTATTGATTCTTGCAGATCAATTCACATGATAATCATTTGCAGATCACTTTACTGCGTCAAATTTCTAATTTCCTGAAGATCATTTGAGTTACAATAAGATTTATAGGAATAAAAGAAATAGATATCTAAAAAAAAATACCAATTTATATAAAAAGTTAAAAATAATATTAAAGTTGTTTTTAAAAGTATTTTTATAAATTTTTTCTTATTAGAAAAATAAAAACAACTGTGATGTTATATTATTATAAAAAAATTGTTATAGTAATTAGAATACTTAAAAGTATTATGAAAGTAATAAGTAAGATTGCTAGATAAAATTTAGGGTTTGGTTAGACGTCTAAATGATAAAGGTAAAACTTGATTAAATTATATTAAAAAATCTGCGAAATTTAAAAAAAGTTAAAACTATAACAAAGCTTATAAAAATAGCAAAATTATATTAATTTCTTAGTAAAAATTTAGCGAAATTAAAAGTTTAAATATTTAATCAAATCTAAAATAAAATTCAATATAATTTATACTAGATTTTAAAATATAATAATTTGCTATTTAGCCATCCAATCTATTTAAAATTTAATAAGTATATAAAGCTAAACAAGTGCTTTTTCAACAAATTCAAATTTATAAAAATGCAAATACTAAAACTTGAATAATTATATGAGAAGTGGTTAGTTACTAAAACTTGAATAATTATATGTGAAGTGGTTAGTAGAAAAGGAAAAAATCCAAAATTTTTGTTAATTTTTATTATTAAGACAAATTTATGCACATGATCAAGATTAGCCAAGTGGTCTAATAATATAAATTTGACCAAAATTTAGATTTTCTCCTTTTTTACTGATCACCTCCTATATAACAAAATAATAAAAAGATTGCAAGCATATAAAAAGCTATACAAATGATTTTTTTTATCTTTAATATCTGATTTATAATTTAGAAATAAAAGGATGCAGAAGCAAATAACTATTTCTATAATAATAATTAATAAAAAATTATATTTAAATTTTCAGAATAATTAAAATGATTAGTAAAATAATATTTGAATTTTCAGATATAATTTTTATTAGATTAAATAATTAAAATTTTTAGATTAATTTAAAATTTTTCAGTTTAAGTCAGATACTAGTTCAATTTAATTTAGATTGACCTTTTTTAGATTTATAATCTAAACTAAATCAAACTGAAAATTTTATGTCAAATCAAATTGATTTAAAAATCTAATTTGAACTAATTTATTTAGAGTTTATATATATTTAATTATTATATATCAATTTCTTATAAATTACTGATTTGATTTGAAATGATAGTATTAGTTTTTTAGTAACTAATTATCTTAAAAATTTTTTACTTAATAAAAAAAATTTAATATAAAATATTAAATTATTCAAATTGTTGGTATTAATCATATTTTAAATTTTTATTGGTTATTCTTTAAAATTTAAGAATTAAGTTAAATATAAAATTATATTTTTAAATTTTGTAATTAATAAGTTATAAGTTTTTATAGATAACCAATCATAATTACACTTTTTTATAAGCTATTATATTATAATATTATAAATATCATAAATAATATGAAGTGATAATATAAAGAAATTTTTATATATTAATTATTATATTACAACTTAAATTAGCATTAGGGATGTTAAACGGTACCCGGTCCTTAGGACCGAGTCCTAAGTTTCAAAAATTAAGATTCTGGGTTCCTGCATAAGTTTAATATATTTTTTTAGTTTATATTCTCTAGAACTGGCAAATTTATTGGGACTTTTAGGACCGTTTAGGACCGTTTAACATCCCTATAACTATGTCTTAAAGTAGCGAGCTATATAGTACTCGTGTTACGGGAATTTTTTCTCTTTTTTTTTTCTTTTTAATATATTATATATATATACTGCATATTGAAAATGATCAGATAAACAAATTTTTTGGCTATAAAATTAAAATTGTTGTATGTTCTTTGGATTAATTTCAATACGTTAACGATTCTAACGTCGCGTTGATTTTATTTTTTTTATTAACAATGTAGAAATTAATATTGTCATAATGTCCTATCTAGCAAGAAAAAGTACTGGTTTAACAGGACAAGTAGCTGGTCAAGTTCAAATGTAATTAATTTAAATCAAATAGCAAGTTTATGATTCAATAAAGTAAAATAAGAATAATATGAATTATTCAATTGAAATATTTTCCTTTTTTTCAATTATAACAGTCATAAAGTTGCTAGAAGATATAGCAGTAATGCTGTAGAAATAAACAGGCATAGTAAAATTATTACTCAGCCAAAGTCACAGGGAGCTGCTCAAGCAATGTGTAAGCGCTTCGCATAATCAATCGTTCAAATAACAAATAGGAACGTTTATATATAATATATATATTTGTAGTATATGCCACAGGTTTAAAATCTGAGGATATGAGTAAAGCACAAGTTGGAATTTCCAGTGTGTAAGTCACAAATAATTATTAATTTATCAAAAAAAATAAAGGGTTAAAAAATTTTCTAATTTTATAGATGGTATGAAGGTAATCCATGTAATATGCATTTGTTAGATTTGGCCAGTAAAGTAAAAGAGGGCGTAAAAGAAGCTGGAATGATCGGATATAGATTTAATACAATTGGTGTTAGTGATGGTATCAGTATGGGTACGAGAGGCATGTGTTATTCGTTACAAAGTAGAGACTTGATTGCTGATTCCATTGAAACTGTAAGATATGAAAAATTGTTTTCGACATTCTCGTTCAACTTAAATTAATTCAATTTCCCTTGTTAGGTTATGGGAGGACAATGGTATGATGCGAATATAGCATTGCCAGGTTGTGATAAAAATATGCCAGGTTGCTTAATTGCTATGGGCCGTCACAATCGTCCATCTTTGATGGTTTACGGTGGTACCATACGTCCGGGTCAAGGAACATGTGGACAAGGAATCTTGGATGTTGTATCAGCATTTCAATCATATGGATCTTATGTTTCTGGGAAAATTACCGAGGAAGAACGACTAGATATTATAAAACATGCATGTCCAGGTCCTGGTGCTTGTGGTGGAATGTACACTGCCAATACAAGTAATGATCATAACAAAATTTCTCTAATTTTTTTTAATATTTTATTTTATTTATAAAACTTATTATTTTAATCTTTAGTGGCATCTGCTATTGAAGCGTTGGGAATGTCGCTTCCATATAGTAGTTCAACACCAGCAGAATATCCAGAAAAACATGAAGAATGTTTACAAGCTGGCTGGGCTATTAGAAATCTATTAGAAAATGATATTAAACCAAAAGATATTATGACTCGCAAAGCATTTGAAAATGCGATGATTATTACAATGATATTAGGTGGTTCTACTAATGCCGTATTACATTTAATCGCCATTGCTAAAGCTGTTGACGTAGAATTAAATTTAGATGATTTTCAAAAGATTAGTGATAAAATTCCATTTTTGGCTGATTTAAAACCAAGGTATATAAATATTTTTAGCGCAAAAGTTAGGAAGGGGATAATTATTGCATATTTCAACATAATTATTTTTCTTTATATAAAATAGTGGAAAATACGTTATGGAAGATGTGCACAAGATCGGAGGAGTACCAGGTGAAAAAAATTCCTTTTTATTTTAATAATATGTATCAAAACTTTGCAACTAAAAAAATTAACTTTTTGCATTATATTACAGCCATATTAAAATACTTGCTAGAAAATAATTTAATTCATGGAGATACATTAACTGTAACAGGAAAAACGTTGGCAGAAAATTTATCAAATGTCCAAATACTTTCATTTACAGACCAAGATGTCGTTCATCCGTTATCAAAACCAATAAAACAAACAGGGCATATACAAATTTTACGTGGTAATTTAGCTCCTGAAGGTTCTGTAGCAAAAATTACTGGTAAGGAAGGTTTAGTATTTGAGGGTATTGCAAAAGTTTTTAACGGCGAAGATGATATGTTGAAAGCGTTCGAACAAGGTGAAATCATAAAAGGGCAGGTTATTATTATTAGGTATGAAGGACCTCAAGGTGGTCCTGGAATGCCTGAAATGCGTAAGTATGACTTTAGGATGAAACAATCAATGCTTATTGAACAAGATATCAATACACAACATTTTGTTTATTACAGTTACACCTACAAGTGCTATCATGGGTGCAGGTCTTGGACAAGATGTTGCTCTATTGACGGATGGTAGATTTTCTGGTGGTAGTCATGTAAGTTGATCAAGAACATAGTATGATTATAATTTTTTGCAAATGTTATTTATATATCTTTCATTTTCAATAGGGATTCATTATCGGGCATATAACACCAGAGGCACAGTTAGGAGGTCCAATTGCTTTGGTAAAAGATGGTGATAGAATTATCATTGATGCCGAAAAGAAATATATTAATGTTGATATAAGCGAAGAAGAATTTGCGAATAGACGTTCTTCATGGAAAGCGCCACCTTATAAAGCTACTAAAGGCACTTTATATAAATACATCAAGAGTGTCAAAACTGCAACTGAGGGTTGTGTAACTGATGAATAAAGAAATGAGTTATATTATTGGGTGGGTTTGCTATCCGAGAAGGATTGTTAAAGAAAATTGGTTACGAATGACATCGATCGCTTAACAATCGTTCAATGTATAATTATAAAATAAAATAAAAATAATCTCCAATAAAAAAAAAATCTGGCCGCTGGGAGATAGAATGTTCCTGCAGAAATAGTTGGATTCGAAGTTACATATAATTACAAAGATAATGTCACTTGATTTTAAACTTTACATTAAGTCTGCTTAAACTTGATTTATAACTAAAAACTATTTTTTTACCTAACAAAAAATCAAATGAACATTATGTCGCGGAATATAAGCAAATAGCTTAAGATAAACTTTTTTAAAAATTTCGTAAGAAAAGAATTATTATGAAAATAACAGTGGGTTCATAAGTATCGACAACCTTTTATATTCAAAAAATAATATTATGAATAAAATTAGAAGAGCAAATTAAGCTTAATCAAATAAAAAGATATTTTTATCTAAAGTAAGACATTCTTTTGGCAAAATTAAATCTTGGAATTTATGTATAGAAAAGGTAAAGTATGATTATTAGAAAAAAAATGGAAATAAGTGCCAAGAAAGAAATCAAATTGTAAAAAAAAAAAAAATTAACTTTACATAATAAACATGATAATATAATTGTATTTTTACATAATAAAAGGATTAATAAAAATTGGTTAAAGTCAAATAAATAAAAAAGATTATTTATTATTTAAAATAATTAATAAATGAATTATTTCATTTCTTTCTTAATAATATTAAATTTAATTGTCATTTTTAATCTAATTTTTTTAACTTTAATTAAAATATACTGTATAACAATTTATTATTTATTTGTATAATAATTATAATTGAATTTACAGATAAAATCTATAGATTAAAACTAATGGTAAAATTAAAATCAGCAAAATTTTATATGATATTTAATAGAACTTTACTATTTTATATAATATTATCATGTAATATACTGTATATAATGCATTTATATATTTTTTATTATTTATATTGATTAATAAAACAAACCTAAAATAATTTATTAAAACAATAGTCTAAAAATAAGTTTAATATATAATATATTTATTGTCATTACTTTAAATATATTAATTACAATTTTTTATTTTGATATAAAAATTATTATTTTATCTTTATTAGAAATTTTTAAATCAACACTTTTATGAAAAAAATCAATTTTTTGTTTTTTTATCTATTTTTATTCAGACTTAAAAAAAACTTATCAGTTGATAGAAATGTCAAAGATCAGCATAGGGAGTTAATTTTAATTAGATGATTGATATTTAAATTTAACATTTTAGTAAAATAGTTTTTAAGCAATATAAAAAATTTTATATAATAACTTATACTTAAATTTTGCACACAATCTCATATGGAAGCTTTGCAATAGAAAGGGAGGAAACTCTAAAAAAATTAAAATTTTACTTTCTAAGCTAATTATGATTTTTTTTGTAAAATAAGTCCAGATTTAACATTAACTCAAAAAAAATTTTTTAGAGTTTCCTCCTTTCTATTGCAAAGCTCCTATATATAAATATTTTTTTTTTTTTTTGTACTTTTACTAGGCACGCACTAGTGGTAATATATTTGGATGTATACCCTTCAACAGAATGATACATCTTACAACATGTCCAATTCCACATAAATCTCCCTTTGCTATATTTCAAACCAGTTTGAGTTAGCATTAAACCTAGGTGAATGAGTGTCAATATCCGAATAGACTATCAAACCAATTAACCCACAAAGCAGAGAGATATGGTACCCGGCCATCATTCACATTCATCACAACTACTGGAAAGAGGGTCAAGAACAACCTAAGATAATAGCCTATACCATAGTTACCTCACCATATGTCAAAATCATCCCAAGAATTGAACCCAGGCCTCCAAACCCTAGTTGTGATATAGATACCATGATGATTGAAGACAGTGTAATATCAACCACCTATAACTTATGACTTTTGTTCAATCCAAGTTATACAGTGCCTATCATTGACCTACCTTCATAGGTACCCTTTGCAGACGATGCGGCACTTGTTTATTACAGACCAGCCCCTTAACATAGGTTCCAAACTCTATTGGTTCACTATGCATCAAGTTACTTACCACTATTACCTGTTATCAGGGTGGTGTGTAGATGAAGCAACCTTACACAGCTTATGCCGTGAGAGCTACCATTCTTTATGTAAATAACTATCAATTGGTCACCATATTCTACAAATTCGTGATCTTTAATATACATGGTTTGTATTATCCTATAAAATTTATTTCCAGAATCAAACCGGTAAATCCCATAAATTAAATTATTACGATCTGCCTTGGCTAGGGGCTGAACTAGTGTCTATTGCAGTATAACCTACAATAGGTCTCAGTTGTTACCAACTGAGATAGGCGGCGAGACCCTTTTTATATATAAATATAGTTAGACACATTTTTATATAATATCATAATGATCTTCTTTACCAATTTTTCGCTGATCTACTGATATGATTTGGACTAATTTTAGCTTGTTAGAATCGCGGCACTGAGGAGAATCTGAATATAGTATCAGTTTTTGTGGTAGTCAGCCTACTGAAAAATATTTCTACACTTAAATTTTATTAAGTAAGAATATTTGATGTAGATTGCTAAATTACGCAAAATTGGTATTAATAATCACACTTCAAATATTTACTAAATATTAGCTAGGTTTTGAGGTTTAAAATAAATACAAAACTATGTTTTTAGAATTCGTGGTTGGTGAGTTATAAGCTTTTAAAAGTAAGCAACTCTACTTGCGTTTCTTTTGTAAGCTACTGTATAATGTGGTTTACCAAACCGCTGGTAAAAATTTACCTTTTTTATATTTGAGACTGCAGTCATACTTAATAATTACTTGGTTACTTTTGAGGTTTAGTTGTTTATTACATATCATCCATTTTGGAATACATCAATGATTGAATAAAAATTTTTGTTTTTGAAATTGGAATTTAGAATTTAGAATTTTAATTTTAGTTATCTCAAAATAATATCCAATACTGAAAAAAAATAGACATTTTTATTTAAAGGTAATATTGGCAACTTTTCTATCAAGTATTTCGTTTTAATCCAAACCTTATTCTAGTTTTATTTTATATGAAGATACTTAGCCAGAAGATGTATAAATATTATAGAATTAAAATTCCCAAATATCTTTCTCAAGAAGATATTTGAAAGTCAATGGTTTATTATTACATTCTTTAAACAAAATTAATTAATTTAATTTAAAAATTAAAATTTTTATATTTCAAATCTTTAAATATTTTTTTGCAACGATTCTGTATAGGAAAAATTGCAAAAAAACTATATATTAGGTTAATTTAGTATAGCAGACATTCGTATCATTGGTCAATTTGTATATCGATCATTTCCTATTTATCAATAGGGTAATTAATTTTGATTGGCTCAAATTTTATTATTAAATTAAAAGATTTTTATATTTTTTAGTTATTATACTAAATATATCAATAATAAATTATTAATTATATATGTTTATTATTTTGAAATTAATAAAATACAATTAAAATTTTCAAGTACTATTATTATATATTGATAAAAATTATTAATTATATATGTTTATTATTAATTTTTCATAAAATTTTTAAGTACTATTTCAAATTGATTTGCAATTTCAGAATCAAATAATATTTGCTTTGATAATTTTTCAGGTTCATCATTATCTAATTGTATTTCATCTTCTTGATCAATTTCAATTTTAAACTTTTCTTCTGTAATTCTACAAATAATAGATTTTACATTATTATTAATTTCATTTTTCATATATTTTAAACAATATAAACACTTATACTCAAGATATTGTAAACAATATTAATGATAAATATGACCATATGAAAGAAAAATTGATATATGAAAAGTAAATATTAATTGTAATATCTGACAAGAATTTTGAAGATAACACCTTATTAATAGATCAAATGAAGGATATTTTGAACTGGAAGTCATTATTAATAAATGTCGTTTATCTATATTTATTATATCTAGAGTTGCAATATGACATAAAAGTTTATTTTTACCATGTTAATTAATTTTTATCTATTTGCTTTTTTAACATTATTTTTAACCTTTGTAAATAAATCTAAAAGAAAATAGATGTTTTATTAGTTAACCCTATTAACAATATACTTTTTTGCTAAAATAAATGTATTTTGAAATACATTATTATAACAAAGTTAATTAATAACATGAGCTATTCTTGAAAGTTGTTCATGTATATCTGTTTTTCTTATTTGTTTTCAAATTAATGAATAATAATTTTCTATAGGATAATTATGAAATACTGCAAGATGATTTTTTAAAACATCAAGAATAGGATGATTAATACTTTCCTAATACTAAATATCTAAAAGAAAAATCAATTATGCTTTATTATAATTTTTTCGTTTAAAACGTGCAAATAAATACCATACTCTTACATAAGCTTTGGAAAATAAACATGAATCAAAAAGATATCAAACCTTTTTTTGGAAATTATGTTAAATGCAATGAAGAATGAATTAATGTAGTAGTGTTTAGACCTAGAATCCATTAATCTGAATTGCTAACAGATATCTGTTATTATCAGATATCCAGATTGAAAATTGACTAACAGATTGTCATTTGGATGCAAATATCACCTATCGGATTTAATCGGATAGATTTAATAAGTAACATATACTGTATATATAGATTGATTAGCAAAGGAATATTATGCAACTAACTATTTTTGTATTTCTGCTTTACATTACATAATATATTACATTATAATTATGAATAATATAAATATAATAGATTGAGAAGTAACTTTAGAATCACCAAATAAGAAAATAAAAGTTGGTTGAAAAAAAAGAAGTTGGATTTAGACATACAGTCCCCGGTGAAAAGAATGGCGGAAACGAATTTTTATGGTATATACTAACTTTATTTTATTGTAATTTTTTTTATTTATTTACAAGACAATCACTAACAGCTACTTTTTATTATTTAATTAATATTTGGTGTGTTCTCCTTCTGCATTGATACATGCTTTAACCCAGTTTGGCATGCTCTCAATGCATCAAAATAACACGGCATCATCAAGATCATCACATTCCTGCCAGATTGTATTAAGGAATACATCGCAGGTAATTATTTTTTTTTGCCACTAAATATTTGACCTTTTTCTCCACTTTTCCCTTTAATACAGCCTATACATTTTCGATAGGGTTCAAGTCTGGGCTGTAAGAAGGCTAAGAAAGAACTTGTCCTGAAAGATGTTTTTTCAAATCACGCTGAACATCTCGTGAGGTATGTTTTGGGTCATTATCTTATTGGAAGACCCAGCCGCGACTGCATATCATACTCACATTGTCATACAGATGGTCATCCAAGATTTTTCGATATAAATGATGATCCAAATTTTCAGTAAACAAATGAATGCCAATTTTTCCTTTAGCACAAATTGCTGCCCAAACATGAACTTGAATGGATGCTTTACCATGGGGGCAATTGGTTGCACATTATGAGACTATGCACACATGGTATTTCTAAACATCTGGAGTGTTGTTTCATCAGAAAAAACAACTTTCTTCCAGTTGTAATGCGAA
>CAMKVN010003437.1:0-10514 GCA_946474995.1 Funneliformis geosporum
CGTAATATCTTATTTGCACTAACCCTTTCTCTATAATCATTATCTATGTCTTGTATCATTTTTCCAAAAGTCTTTCTGTTATAATCAAGTAGATGTTGGGATAAGACTTTAAGTTCATTCATAACCCGGCAATTATTCTCTTCTTTATGATCGCAGGTGCTATTGTTAGTCTGAGTATAATTATCTGTAACATGTATAGTCGATAATGCTGGGAATACATTACATTCTGGCCAGCTTCGAGGGCGTAATGTTTTTTCCTGAGTCATATTCTTGCATCTCCTATTTAACGAATTCTCATAAACCTCTAATGTATGCCTCAAATAAGATTCAATTCGTTCAGACTTCTTGGAAATAGCTTCTAATGTGACAGGATTTTTAGAATGGTGCAAGAGTCTCTGGCAAGCTCTCTTGACAAGACTTTCGGATAGTCTATCAATAATATGTTTATAGTCAGAATGGAACATTTATTAGATATAGGTTTGCGCAAAAAAAGTTTGCATGCAAAATTCATCTATAGACTATAGTGGTACTACTATATTCTTTACGTGCCAATATCACGAATTGCGTCACATCTGGTAGAGGATTAGCTAGGCTCTGATCGTATGATCAGTGGTCACCAGTAGATCTTAACGGTTTTTATCATATGGTGTAGATAGCAAATTTTTTATTAATTCGTTCTGTGTTTGCTTATCTTCCAATTTCGCAATTCTGGCCTTAAGTTTGACATTCTCAGCCTTAATTTTATCATTCTCTGCCTTAATTATATCATTCTCGACCTTGATCCTGGTAATGCATATTTTCGATGAATCGATCTCTTCTATTTCTGATTGCATGCTTGCGTGATGTAGTGGTATTTATGCTTTACTGATATGTTAATATTCAAAAATAAAAAATCATGTGATTTTGACAGGGGCGCCCCGGCTGAAATTTGCCAAGAAATTTTTTATTTTCCGGTGCATATCCCACACGAAAAAAAATACAGAGAATATGTAAAAATAATAATCGGCCACCAGGGCACTTTATTGAAACAATAATACAAATAACAATTAGATTATTTTTTTTCGAATTTTATAGACTTTCTTTTTTTCATTTTTGGTGGTGATGAACTGATGATGATCTTGGTGGAGAAGATATGAGTCGCTTTTCATATACCCATATTATCAATAATGTTTCAACAAAATCCTTTTCGAATAAAGTACACTGTTTATCTGTTGGGCCGATAGAATAATTACCTTTGTTTTCGTTTCATTATAACTTAACGATCAGGGATGCAGGTTGGAATGATATGTCAGTAGAAAACATGAACCAATACAAAATATATTGTAATATATCACATAAACATTGCATAATTACACGTGAACCCATCACTTTTGTTATTATCAAGTACAGTAATATAAAAATAATTTCAATAACAAGCCAACATACACAAATAAATGCTTATGAATGATTGACAGTAATAAATGAAATCAGCACGAACATCCAGCATAAATACCAGACCACGCTTATCTGCAAGACAGGTGAATGTCAACCAAATAAAATTCACAAACTAAAGAAAAATTTCCGTCTAATGAATTAATTGCTTTACTTGTGGAGAATCTGGTAGTGTACGTATAAATGATAATTGTTGAAGCGGTGTAGTTTCCCCACTACGAGATTTTCGATATTTAAAGTCCTTAGAAATCTTTTCAACACGCTCCTACCATTGTAAAGGGCAAATGAAAGGTATGGAAATGAATTAAACAAAATTTCTCAAAGTAAACTCAAAGAAAACGAATCATATACCTCTAAAGCCAACAAATGGTGAATTGCGACTCCTGCAAGTGGGATTGTGGTTTTATCTATTACAAGTCTGGTCGTAAGAAATGGCCATGAGCGATATAAGCCATCGTATTCCAAATCCATAAAGTAAGACTCCATCAAGTCACCTGGTTATCAAATAATTCAATTTATATCAAAAAAAAACATTTTTCATATAATCACTCGTTACTTACCGAGATTTAAGAAGATAGAGACTTTACCTGGACCTCCCTTGCTTAGTAATTGTTGATTGACTGATTTTCGGGCCCTTAATTGAACTTTCACTCTGTCTTTCCCTCGTTGTAATGGCGTACATCCTAAGGGTTTGAACTCCGAATTTAAAATTGGCACGCCATCCACAACGCAAGAGAGGTCCGGCCTTTTCTTTGTACCTGTATTTGCACGGTTCAATATTAGCTCATATTCTTTTTCGCCTGAAAAAAATGGGCGAGCTAACGGATAAACAAAATTTAAACAATGTTCTTCCTCAGACATCTTTAGTGGAGCAACTTTCATGACACTATCATATCTATAATGTCAAAAAAAGAACAATATAAGCCATAATTTCATGTATGCATTATAAAATTATATAACTTACATGTCATTGAATGAGCGCGCGACTATTTTACTCAACTTCGATTCGCCATTTTCCACGAATGAATCTAATCCAAGAAAATGGTTGAATGAGGCATCATGTAAAGATAATAAAATATCTTGAGTAAGTGGAGAATCTTGAGGTGTATAGGGGTTAGTTCTTGTTATTTCTTGCCATTCTGCGATCGTAAACATGGTGGGATACGGACATGGACAGCTGAGCACTATTATCGAAGACAAAGCTCTAAAATATAGCGAGGACTTAATATATATCCTGATATGATTGCTATGCTAGCCAAATGATACAATGTTTAGAATACATACAATAACTCGTAAATATTATCGTATTTTAATCCGTTTTTTTCCGCCTTCTCAATAATTTCTTTTTGGTACCGCCGAAATTGATCAGTTACATTAATGCAACCTACTTCCCACTAAATAATGGAAGCAAACTTTGAGATACACGAAATAAAAAGGAAGTCAGAATTTTATCACGTAGCATACTTTGACTTCCGGTTCGCGTAGCAATTCATCCGAAATTCTTTTTAAGTCAATTTTAATTTCTTCGTCATCTTCATCATTGTTGTCACTAGAGAGCATTTCATTTTTACTCGCAGTAACTTTACGTTTTTTTGATTTCTTTTCTGATGTACCCTCTCTTCCTGAAAATTTTGACGCTTGCTCATTTTTGTATCTCTCTGTCTCTTCTTGTACGGCGATGCTTCGAATTTCGCGCTAATAATAATAACCAATTAAAAGAAAATCGTAAAATTATGTAATGACATACATATAAGAAGACTAAAGTTAACATACTTTATTTACTCGGTCCATGACAGCTAGTGTTCCCAATTTCGGGAGATGATTACACCATAACGACTTGTTTCCGGGGTCATTCTGACAATTCTTGAAGGAAACATAGAAAAAATAGTATTAGTACAGACCAAAAACTTCATTCACCAATGACCTATCAACTGCCTGTCTAGCCACGCATATTATAATGGGACCTAAAGGTCCAGACCATAATATACTTCCCACTTCGGGCAAAAAACATTTTGCCTTGTGCGAAAAAATCGCTCAAAAACATTTGCAGGGCACGGTCATAGACGAAATATAATATCAATGGAGCTACCTGCGCATATTATAATGGAGCCTAAAGGCCCAGACCATAATATACTTCCCACTTCGGGCAAAAAACATTTTGCCTTGTGCGAAAAAATCGCTCAAAAACATTTGCAGGGCATGGTAATGTGCTCCTATGATAAAGCATGATAAAAAAGAATGCACTACCTCTAGAGACTTTTTCATAATAGATGCCTTGGAATAATCACGGCTATCAACTGGCAAACCCTCAAGAAGGATATCGAGCTCGAAATTCAATGCTCTATGGGATCCCGTCTTGTACATCCAGTCACGTTTTCGATAAAATAAATATCCCAATCGTTTAAGTTTCCCCATGAATTTGGGTCACGGTCCCAGTATTTCTAAAAGAGGGAAATGAGTATACTGATATTGATTTTTTTTTTCATAACCACTAAAGTTCTAACCTCATGGTGGAGACCAACTAGCGTAGAAGTAGGAGAAGTAGAGTCTGCCATTGCGTTCTTTACAAGTATAGACCAGGAAAATTTCTAGCGAAAATTATGTTTTAAAGAAATTACGTATTAAAGAAATTTTCTAAAGAATGATTCACGATCATGTTACATCACAAACATCACTTTTATTTCTTTTTTGAAAATGTATCATGAACCCCCTAAAATTATGTCACTTACGCATGTCCCCCTGTTCGATCTAATAGGTGTGATATTTAATGTCACTCCCATCACGTGATATCGCGTTTCAATTTTTAGATTTCCGAAATAAATTATCCCACCCATATTTACAGAATTTTTGTCTCTCTCTCTCAAACACACAGACTATATAAAACATTATTCCTCAAAAGAGAACTTCTCTGAGATTAAGAAATTTCGAATCTATAGTAAAATTACGGAAGTGTTAGCAACTGAGGTAAAAAAAGTAATATAATAACGATTTACACTTACCATCACGATTCATTTTCACATAATTCCATTCTGCCTCATACACAAGGTATTTTTGCTTAATTTTTTCTGCATTATCGCCCAAATGATACTGCGCAAAGTTTCAAGAATTCGGCACGTGAAGATGCTTATGCCGGATGATATACTGTGCCAGACTTTTGCTGTGCCGTTGCATGTGGCGAGATTCATGCGAGTAATTTCACTGCGTCTATTGTACGCGTGATGATGGTCAGTGATTTTCTCGGCAAAGATCAAAATGCCAATATATAACAAGAAGAGCAATATGTCCGTTTTATTATGAAACATCTATAGCGGAAAATCGATTAAGATCGTGATGACATGTTTCAAGAAGCCAGCCGAGCAATAAAACCAACATACCTTCTAATACTTTACGGAAAATACAAGTTCGTTTGATTGTTAATATCAATGATTTTAATAATAATGGTAAGCTTTATTGGTTTGAATTTTTTTGTTTTACTTGCGCAAGACAGATAAAAGGATTCACTAACAGGGACATCACCTTTTTATATAATTTCCAGGATCGATTTTGGAATACATTTTTGGGGAAATTACGTTAATATGATTACATCACGAAAATCTGATCAACGGCCTCTCCCTGATCGTCAGGGAGAGTTTTTATTAATAAATTTCATTGAGTACATGCGGGAAAGTTCGAGAACAAATGCTATACTATGGTTATAAATAAGTTATAGCTAATAACTGTAGATACTGTGATCTATACAAAAATAAATTACAAGAATCGAGAGCTAATCTGTGATATATGACAAGGATTATCCTATACATTGTACTAATACAATATCCTATCATTAATTCCATAATCTGTTTCAATTGTGCCTTCGTGATCCTCAAAAAATCCCAGAATGAAAAATACCATTAGCTTGTAATCCTGAGTCGCTTCATTGAAATGCATAGTCACAACCGGAGTACTCCCACTTTAATTGCGCAATGCTTCGTACGAATTGTTTTTTCACCGACACTTTTTTCATATTGCGGTACGATGCCCTATTTTTGTATTTGCAAAACTTCGGAAGAAATGAAAGCATTCGGTAAGAATATCATACTGCGTATTTCAGGTGATCGATCTCACATGACGAAGTTCTCTATGCTACTATCGCAAATTTGAATTTATTGCTTGAAGTGAAGCAAGTAAGACAATATTCTGTTCCATACCATTCGCCATGTAATCCATAATTCCCATGTTTTCCATTACAAATAGGGCATGGTGAGCTCCACGGCTGAGCAAATGCAAAATTATAATTATCAATCCCTCTAAAACTATTTCGGAATTTCAAGTATGGGAAGTGCTCTAAGACAGATTTGATAATTAATTCTGGTTCGGGTCTGGCTTCGAAGGTGATAGGCCCTTTTTCTTCACATTGCTCAGAAGAAGATAAATAGGACACTTTGTTTTCTGGCTTCGAATTTATGAGGTGACCTTTTGATGCATGCGCTTCTGATAATTGCCATGGCTCATTTTTAGTTTCTTTTTTATATCTTTTGTATAAGCTGGATCGAATCCTATCTGTCAAAACACGTGGTAACCCAGTTAATTTGGCATGCCAATCCAAATATTCGGGAGTTAATATTTTATTGGATTCGTTCATGTTTCCTATGATTACAGATCAATTTAAATTAGGTAATAGTTGACATACTGCAAATTGGTGCTAAAAAAATATCACAATGAAACATGAGCAGTCTCAGAGATCCAGACTATGCAACTATCTCAATTTCGCGCTGTTCACATTTAATAAAATAGGATCTGGCTTCATATCTACCATCTATACCTTCCTCATCATCATGATCTAACTTGCATAATGGGCAGATCCCAGAGGGATCGCATAATGTCTTGTCATTAATTCCATAATAATCGAAATTTTCACTACTAAATTCTCTAAATAAAGTAGGATATTGGTCCAATGTCTTGTTGCGAAAATAGGTGCGGTCATAAGTTGGTTTAGATTGAGGTGAAGATAATACATTTGCCGATGTACTTACCTCAGCCAACGTTGCTGAAACCAGGGGTTTTGCTTGCTCCTCCAATATATTATCCTGATCATTCGAAATATCCTCTTCAGAATCTATAAAAGGACCATCCTGATCAGGACCCAAAGGGACTCCATCTGGTAATTCAGTGTTGGGATTTTCAGAGAAATAATCAATAATAGTTTGAATTTGACTATCAGATAATTCTGATATAGAATTCGCGCTATACGTTGTGATATATTTGATTTTGTCAATTCCTATTTTCTCAAATAATTTGTATATGCTTCTTGCTCTCTGAGTTTGTTTTAGTATTGTGTTACGTTTAGTACCAGTAGGAAGGAGTTTAATAAGATCGTCATAAATCATACCTTTTGCTTTTTTTTTTGCCAACTTTATACTCGTTCATAAACTCTACAGTCTTTTTATCGAATTCTATAATATAGGAACACCAACACAATAATTCTTTTTGATTAGCTCGAATCGCTTCATCTTTCGCATCCCATACTTCTTGTATTAAGCAGGCTAGATTTTGCAATACATTTGGGGGATTATCCGTATCAGATTTTTCGTGATGGGCCGTCATGGAAATTTCAGTCATATGATTTTTCTCATGTGCTGAAGTGGCTGTGAAATCAAACACATCCTGTACAATATTCTCCGTTTTCCTCTTCTTATGTGATTTAGATTTTTCATCCTTCGTTACAGAAGAGGTGGTCTCATTAGAGACTCCAGACAAGTCCTGGGTAGCCGATTCACGCAATAATTTCTTTTCCTCATTCCTCTGCCTAATCTCATCACTAACTTTTTTCTTATACGCCTCATCTAAGAAAGTATCTGTATCCCTTTCTTCCATTGACTTGATGTTTGAGTTATCAGCTACGTGCTGTTTAGTTATACTAACACACTGGTCTATTACAGGATCAGGTATATCATTCGAAGCTAAGTGCCTCTCGGGCTTAGCATCTGACTGTGGTACCAAACATATATCTTCTTCTCCAACAGAGCATGAGTTCTGCATATTAGTAACATGTTGGGATTGCTGAGGCCTAGTGAGGTTAGAGGAGGAAGCATAGCCAAGCCGGCTCATCTTTGACTCCTCGAAATCATATCTTAATTTGGCTAATTCAGCTTTAAGCTCAGCATTCTCGGCTGAAATATCTGCACTATTTTTCTCCAATTCCTCAATTCTAACCTTGTGTTCGGCATTCTCAGCATCACGTTTGGTATTCTCCTCAATAATCTGTCTCAACTTCGCATTCTCAGCCTCAAGATCGATGATACGCTGTCTCAATAATTAAAGCTCAGATGACATGATCGATAATATTCTTATAGAAGATATGAAATATTCAAAAGTCCGTTAGTATATATACATTCTATTATTAAATTTGCATGACGGGCCGTCATTGAAAATTGCCAAGAAAAATTTTTTATTAATAGGGGAGTCGACGATAAATTTTTGGCATGCTACATCGATTTGAAATTTACAGGTAGATAGAATAAGCGCAAAAAATAGGCCTCAGCCACGGAGTATATAGTCATGGAACCCTCATTCCAAGGCTATGAATGATCAGACTGATTAAACAGTCCTCCCGCCTAAAGATGGTACAGCAATTGATTTCAAATTTACAAAATGTTGCAACATAAGCTAAAATTAGTTGCAACATATGTTGCAACATTATAAGTTGCAACATATATAGGTTAAAACTAATTGCAACGTAAGTTGCAACATTAAAAGTTGCAACATATTAATTACAGTTCCCATCTTTACTCCCGCCTCTTCAAGGTCTCTAAAATGCTATAGTAATATTTAGTAAAATGTTTGTGCTAGAGTTAAGATATGCTCAGGTCCCAGAACATTCGTTCTAGAAAACGCATCATATAAGGCCTCTGGTCTATACTTCGCAGGAGCTAAATTTGAGTGATGAAGAAATTTCACGAGTAAGTTATCCCTCCAAGCTTTCGTCTCTTCACGCTCCCAAGTAATTCCTATTAATACAGACAAGTTACTGTAATTCTTTTGTATTAAATTCTGAAGTGAGGAACGTTTATTTTTTTCGAGGGTAAATAAACTCACTCCTTCCACAACGACGGATTCCACGCTAATAATGAAGTTTTTACGAATATCTGCTCTTTCTGCTAAGGTAGATAAGGGCAGAATTAAGGCTGAGTGGTAAAAGTCAGCTAAAGGATCTAATTCGAATTCACCAACAGATATAGTTCCAATATCTTCCAAATAATCTGAAAGTCTATTAGCGCATCTATAACCTTCGCGGATCAGCTTCTGGAATAGCTTACCATTAGTTTTGATCCAACGTCCCGTTAGAAGGTTGAGTACTTCATTAGGAGTGACCGATTCTTGATTACTAATTCTTGAAATTAATATTTATGAAACTGATAATAGTTGATTAGTACTTATGAAATTGATATGTTTAATTTCCTTCTGCATACTTCCGTTTATAGTATATATATGCTCTTTCCTTACCTTGACCACATGGGACACAGAGCTGAACGCTCGATTTAGTCTCCCAACCACATACTTTACATGGTTGTGGGATTATTACACCCTTTCGTATTTTGAATGCATGGGAAGCACAATATTCCTCTCGTGTCGAATTTTTACAGAAACGGGTCTCTCCAACTAATAACCAATTACAAGGCATTTCTTTATTATCCATGCTCACTTTCATATTTAAAAAAATATTATGTGATTTTCCGAGACCGCGCGGTCTCGCAAATTTACCAAGATTTTTTTATTAATACATGCGAAAAATAAATACAAGATCGGGACTTTGCCCATGATACATAACGTCTATGCTAGTGCCTTACATAATTATTTTTTCTTGATTATCTCTTCTACACAGCGCTTCTTTAATAATCCTACGATCACTTCTAAAACCCTCTTCACATTCTTACGTAATTCTGTATCATCTTTGAGAGTGTCTTCTGTTAGTGAAATTCGGTATTCAGTCCTGCTCATACTATAGATACCCTCAGTGCTGTGAAGAATGAAGTACCAGTCAGTTCCAGTACTGACTATACCATAGACGTAGTCATAGTCGGGATCGAATGCCTCATCCATCTTCCTTTTTTCTTGTTCATATTTATATTCATCTGAGAGAAACGGAGAAGTAAGTTAGCAATAGCCCATGATCATCATATAGCGAGCGAGCTTATACATACATCACAAGCACTTCGACATTGTAGTAAGTTTTGGCAGATACCTATAGTCGCCTGATTTTGTTTACCCTCAGTTATACAAATTATTTCTTCGAGCAAATCATCCAGGATCTTTTTGATAGCGTAGTCGACACAGCCAGTATTTTCTTCACCAGTTACATTCATCTGAGGCGTGATTACCAAATCTTCGAGAAGACTTACTGCCATATGCAAGATAGTAGAAATATACTCGTAACACATAGCCTCATTACTATCTACGACAGGCCCCATGTTTCTTATCTTGCAAAGAATATTATCAATACATAGCTTAAACTCCTTGGAACTTTCGTCTATGGGATGGGAACTGGTTTGAACTGAGGAATACGAGTGATATCCCCACTTATAATCCCATACTTGCCTAACACCTCACCCAACTCTTTCTTAGTCTTATATGAGGAGAACGACCTCAACTTCTTCTTCTTACACTCCTTGGCGAATTTCACGAGTCTCATAGCAGGTTCACCCGGCATCCCCCATTTCTCAAGCTTTTCTTCGGTCAAGTCAAAGAAGTCCTAGCCTTTAATCTTTTCCTTGTGAAGTATTTTCTCATCATCCTCGTCAAGTCCTAAGTCCCGTTCCCGAAAAAAAGAGATAAGCCCTTCAGTATCATACTTTTTAACTTCGTCTGCTAACGTGAGCATCTCATTTCTAGCAACAGTGATGGAGGCGGAAGCTGAAGTATAAGGTGTACTGGTTTCAGAAGACATAGCGTTAAGTTTTTATAGGGATATTGGACTCGGACAAAAAATAGTGTTACTTTCCAGAGTAAGGTAAAATTTTATTTCTGTTTGGGAAAGAGAATACTGGCCATTAATATAGGTTTTTATGTAGCACAGGCATTGCATCATTACACGTGACCCATTTCTC
>CAMKVN010003438.1:0-10506 GCA_946474995.1 Funneliformis geosporum
TTTTTTAATAAGGTTTTAATATAATTTAACCAAGTTTTACTTTTACCATTTAGACATCTGTCTAAACTCTTAATTTTATCCAGTAACCTTAGGCATGATCAATGTTGATCAACAGATCGATCAACCAGAATCTAACGCATATTAGTATATACATCCACTTGTCAGTTACAAAGAAATTCCTTATGGAAAATCATACAGTTTTATGTATTGCACGATACCTGAACCATGGCCTATTGCTGTGTAATGAAACTTTAGCTTAATAGGGGCTCGCAGCTTAACCACTGAGCAAGGATTGCTGATCCTCAGTATCGCCTTATTAATTGATTAGACTCAATATTATATTTAGTGCAATTTTTTATTGGCTAAATATATTTATTGTGGCATAACTATTTTTTGATCATCAATTACTCAAAATCAATTTACTAGTCCCGTAACCTATTTTTAATAGATCAGCTCTCATAGTTAATAAATTTAACTTAATAAGTAATTAATATGTATCCTTTAGGACACTTGTGATTAGCGTAATAGTACGAGAAGAGGGAAAGGTGATCATATAATGGAAAACGATTTTATGATCTATTTTGAGATAGGCTAAATAATTATTATGTTTAATTGATAGTTTTTAATAAAAATTTTAGGAATTTTTAGATTTATATTAAGTATCTTTTACATTTTTTAGTTATGAGGCATCATTAAAGAAGAGCCCATAATGTGTTGACAGTGAACCAGTAGTTGAAATGGGGAGTAGAGTGTTTAATTTTTTTTGTTTTTTTTAATTTTTTTATTTTTTATCAAGGTTTTAATATTTATTTTCATTTTTATTATAGGGGTTTTATTTTTTTTTAATTTCTTTTTTTTTACCAGTATGGGGTTTTCATTTTGTGATGTTTTATTTTTTTATTGGTTTTTTATTTTATTATTTTTTTTCGTACAAATAAATAATATTAATTAATTATATTTTGAACCATTATTAATAAATTTTTTTACTTTTTTTTTGTTTAATAAAGAGATCTCAAAACTTTTAAAAATAAATTTATATTTATTGTTATAAATTATTTTATTTAAGATTAATTCCAATTTTTGCATTATCAAAATTGCTTCAAGATCACTTTAACTTTAACCACGAAGAGGTTATTCTATAAAATGATATCATAAAATTAACTTTAATTATATCATAGTAAAATTATGTTTGTATTTCCTTTTTCAGTAATCATTTATTATACCAAATAATTCGTTATATTAATAATGAATTTTCTTATAATGAAGGGCTGATCAACCTAGATGCCAATTTCGTTATATTGAGGTGTACCTGTATATATATATATAATAAAAGTTAAAGAGTTATTACCATCAACTTAAACTTTATCAACAAGAATAATACTTTGATTCTTTTCTAATTTCAATAGTGCTTCTAGAAGGCATAATAATAATAACTTTAAAAAGGTTTTGATTTAAAATAATAGGGAGAAAGAGAAGAAAGAATTTGTGAGAAAAAATGATATTAGAATTGTTTTTCTTTAAATAAAAACAATTAAATTTTATTATATTGCTATTGTGAAATAAATTAGACTATTATATAAATTAGACTATAAAATAGATTATAAAATAGATTATTATATTATATGACATTCTGTAGTAACACATATTTGATAATGAGTAACCATATAGAACAAAAATCAGACTATAAATTATTATTATATTAGACTTTCTATAATAATCATATTTGGTAATAAGTTTCATCTAGAATATTTACAAATAAATTTTATATAGTAATATTTTGAATAAAAAGAATAAAAAGTATCTTTTTTAGCTTTAAGTATTAATTAATCAATAACAATCAACATATATAAATAATGTAACAATAATTTTTAGTAATAATTTTAACAATATAATAAAAAAACAATTTTAAATTATATAACAAAGTTTCTTTATACTTTATTTTCAAGAAAATTCTTTTTATTTGAAAACATGTTTTGAAATAGATATACTTCTAATAATTATATTAGATAACGCATTTAATGTATATTCACAAACATTAATATTACATGAAAAAAATTTTAGAGCAGATGGTAAATATTATTATATTTATTTAATTTTATTTACTTTTACAATGATATTTAATCTTTTTAGAAGGCAATAATAATGTATCTGATATTAGAAATAATAATCAAACTAAAATAGATATTTATAATGAAAATAAGAAAATAAACATTAACTATTAAAATGGAAATTGAAGATGCTATATAACTTAATGTGAAAAGTAAAGAAGTAAATAAAGATGAAATAGAATTCTATATAAATGATGAATTAAGTGAATATGAGAGGATGATGATAGAGTTTGACGAAAGTGATGTAGAAAATGATAATGATAAAAAAGAAATAAGTGAAAAATTTGAATGAAGAAGAAATCATCAATAAGTCTCTCAGTAATGAACAAATGTCACGAATTTCTAGTAAATTCATATTATACTTCAAAAATATTACTAAAGTGCTGTTTTTTGTTAGATACAAAAGCATTGTATATGTAAGTATATATAAAATTTGTAATGATTTATAAAAAAATATATAGCAAAAATTAGTATATTAGATACTTTCTTTATAAACGATAATATAACTTATAATAATTATTTATCATATATGACAAACTAGTAGATATAATCTATCACTGATAGTTCAAAAGTAAAGATATTATGCCAAATAGTTAACGCTTAGAAAGTTTAGGCAAAGATTACCTCTATTTCTAATTAAGTCTCATCAAATTAATATATCTAATAAGAAAACACTATTCACTTCAAAAAATATTAGGAACATATATTACTTATTCATTACTAATATTTTGAGTTATATTCTAAATAACCCTTTAATATTTAATACATTATATTTTAGACTAGGTCAAGAGGTTGAAAAAAATAAAGAACTTTAGCATGAAAACAACTAAAAGAAATTTGTAAGATTTGAATAGTTATCTATAATAGTCACTTAAGATAACTTTTAGTTAGAAGTTAAATAATTTTTTTATTAATAAATATTTACCAAATTTTGTAGAAGTGTACTATTCGTGTAAATTCATAATATATAGAGAATCTAGAAATTTGAAAAGATTTGGTTATATATTAGCAATTATATAACAAGATAGCAGACTAAAAATCAAGATTCAACATATTCTACCATTTGAAAATTTGCTAAGAAATTTATAAAGTATCAACTGAAGTAAAAGGTTTTAAGAGAGCAAAATTTGATTTTTAGATCAAAAAACAGATAATGCTATCATTAATATTGAATCGCAAGTGATTGTTAAATGTACAACAGCCACTATTCTTTATAATAATAATATTGCTATTTGCAGTATAATTAGAATCTGAAAGATCCTTTACAAGTATAATAAATATTGAAAGTTAAGAAGTATCAAGTATTCTTATAAAAATCCTTTAGAATATATGATATTGAAGAAATTAAGAACAAACTTTTCAGTTTATAAAGTATATATCGACCTATACTATGATGATTTTGGGACTTTTCATAATATTTATTACTCATTAGGTAGCATTTATATTTAGATTGACAGTTCTTTTGATGAATTTATTAAGCTATTCATTATAGAAATGAAAGAATTAGAGAAAGGAAAGGTTATGAATGTTTAAGAAAATAAATGCCTCATAATTGTAAGTTTTAGTGATATTACTGCTGATTTGCCACAAGACAATAATTTGGTGAAGTATAACATGACAGTGTTAATAGAGGATGCTAAACATACAATGTGACTAAAAATTCCTTGATATCAAATAGCCTTGATTTGCAGTTAATTTCTTATTATTATCACCAAACAAATAAATAATTTAAACAGATTTATAAAGTATTAACAATTATAGAGTGCAAATAAATTGTAATCAAGTATAAATTATAATTATAGCTACCTATACTAGATCGATTAAAAAGAGAAAGACATTTTCAGTCTTCATAAGATATCTATTATCTTAGGCTGAAAAAGAGCTAAGATTACAATCAAAGCACTTTTACTAGAAGGAAAGTCAGAATTCATCATAATTTAGAAGTTTTCGAATACCTGAAGGTTTAATGAAAACTACTAAATCTGATATCTTACAATAACAGTTTTATGATATTATATTATTTTCAATTAGCCATGATGTTTTCATTTATCCTAAAAAGATTCTTGAAGTATATACATTTTAGAATTTCAGAACTTGATTCATTTTAATGTCAGACGGGAGTTACTCAAAATGATCATATTGTAAAACTTATATGGAATGCTTTAGAATTACTTCGCTTAACTTTATAAACTTAAAGGTTTAGGAATTTAGTAGAAATTTAGAGAATTTATTTATTCTAAGTGATATAAGTTAGTGTAGTAATTCACAATCAAATTCTAGATGATAGATATGTAGAAAGGAAAAATAATCATATTTTAAAGTTGATTTCTTTATTTATTTATTACTTGAAACTTGCAAAGAGTTTTAAAACTTACAAGAGAATTAATTTACAATTTAAGCAAAAAGCTATTTTATTTATACAAAATTAATTTGCTATGGTTAACTAATTGCTATGTTATAAACTAACTAAATTTGTAAATACAACTGCTAATATATGAGATATAATAAGTATATAAAATATATGTAATATAATAAATATAATGCAAATAATAAAAATAAATAAAATAATAAAATAATGGAAATAAGTGAAATCAGAAATATCAGGTTTATAAGGAATATAAGAAATATATTAAAATTCAGGTAAATCAGGAATTATGCGGATCTTCTAATTTTTGATCAACATAAAATTAATCTGTAAATCAGTGACAATATACATTTTTTTTTAATTTAAAAAAAATTGTGATTAATCAGCATAAATATTAATGCTTAATAATTAAGAAGTCGCATATCTCAATGCGTTATTTTAACTTTTAATTACTCTTTTATAACCTAAGAAGGTAATCGAAAATTGCTATAATGAACAAACAATAAAAATTTTTATGTGGTGGTAATTTTTATTTTTTACTTTTTTATAAATAACACAAGTTCAAAAAGGGTGGGCGTTACTCGTAGATTAATGAATAAGATTAATGATTAATGATTAATGTAACTTTTTGACTATAAAATTTCCTAAAACGTAACTGGGACCTACTGTACATATAACATTTACTCAATTTTATTCAATTTTTACTCAACATTCAAACAAGAAAAATATAGGACTTCTTTTCTATTCTATGATAAAAAAAAAGTTCCAAGTTTTGTATTACGTTACTGATCTATATTTCACAGAAATGTCTATCAAGAAGCCTCAATTATAGGTGAAACTTTATAGTTTGACCACATAATTTTCTATTTTTATCAAAATAATAAAAATTGATTTACATTATGAAACTTTTTTACTGTGTAACAACCCAAAACAT
The DNA here is from genome assembly GCA_946474995.1 of Funneliformis geosporum. NCBI lineage: Eukaryota > Fungi > Glomeromycota > Glomeromycetes > Glomerales > Glomeraceae > Funneliformis > Funneliformis geosporum. Next base: position 5,408 of record CAMKVN010003438.1, read on the forward strand.
GGGATTTTTTTTTAATATAAAAAAGTAAGTTTAACCACTCCTTATCAAAATCAAATAAAATTTAAGATGAATTTATCAGGAACAAATTCTTTATATTTTATAGCGAGTTTGATATTATTTTTAAATCCACTATGCTTACTTTCTTATAGAACTTTTTCGTATAATGAAATTGAACCTGGATTTCAGAGTTATCAGTTATTAACTTATTATGACGGAACTTCGGTGGTTTTCTTGACTAAACCGATAAATGAAACCTGCAACGAACCAATAATTATTCTTCGCATTATACATCCAAATGGTACAGTCGATAAAGCAGAAATTGATTATCCAATCCCAGATTTTAATTTTTGCATTATACCGAATGATATATCGTTACATCTTGTGCTTTTTCGCCATTTGCCGGATTATATCTATGTTCTTTACGAGAACTCTACCGATATAAATTCGGCAAGCTATTTTGCATTACTTGTTACTCGCACTGGAAAATTTATTAGGTTTATATATATATATTTCTTTATAAATGATATCATTAATTATTACGGATTTATACTTACTTTATATATTGTTTCCTTTATTTAAAGTAATACATATATTTCACGCGTTTCCGTAATCAATGGAACACTTTCAAATTTGGGAAATTTGGCTTTACACACCAATGAGGAACACGGCTTTCTTTTTTACAATCCTTTAACTGAAACTATTACGGAATGGATTTACTTTGGCAATTCGTAAGTTGTAACTGTTTAGCAAAATCAAATTAAATACATACAGCACAATATTGATATTATTTAAATGCGTTCTTAGTGATTCGAATGGAAATTTTCTACCAATAAATAATGGTCGTTTTGATCAAAAAATATCAGATATTTTCCCCACAATTGATGGAAACTTTGGAATAGTAACTAAAAATATTTCAAATAGACCTCATGATGTAATTGATCCAATCGAGCCAACTTTCGAGCTATATATAACCTTCGTTGGACCAAATAAAAATGTTGATGGTCCATATTTACTTTACCAAACTTCGATACCGAATTTGCAAATTCAATCTAATTGTAATGTTGCTTATACAACTAAGGGCTATTTTTGCATTTTAAATATGAAAGATGAACAGCATGAAGATCCTAAATATCATGTGATTAAAATTATATTTCAAAATTCAGGGTTTGTATGATTTTGTTAATTAATCTCTTATTTAATAATAATTTATTAATTCAATCTACAACACAGTTCGGTTGTTGATGTTGATAATTTTTCGGAACTTGGATTATATAGAAATTTAAAAGAAAATGAATTTACGATATTTAATAGTTTATATCATGGAGGTTTTTTATTGATGATTTTTAAAAATTCAGAAGATACTCTTTATAAGACATTTCAATCCATCATACTTGATAATAACGGAAATTACAATAATACATTGGATCTTCCAGAAAATATAAAAATTATGAATGTGTATTCAACAGGAGGTTTTCGAAATAACACATTTGTCATTGTTCACCAAGAAGATGATTATACTTGGAAAATTTACTCTACAGATACTCCAACGTTCACTTCTAATGGTAAATATTTAATCAGTAAGTTTTATTCATTTTATACTTTTAACTTACTTTAACTCGATTTAAATTATTAGATATTGGTTATGATAATCCAAATATCAAAACTACTTATCCATCAATTAATTCCAATATATCTTTATCAGTACCTAATATTAATATCACATATAACTATCCAGTAACAAGATCAATAAACAATATTTTTATTTATCAAGTTAATAATAGCGATCCTATATTGCGACAAACCGTTCCAGGCAGCTCTCCTTCATTTATATATAGTGCAGATAATAGAACAATAAATATAAGTGTTTTGGAAAGTACATTTAATCAACCAAATGCAAAGTATTACATTGTGATTGAAGATAATGTTGTAAAAGATTTGGAAACAAATCAACCTTTAATAGGAATTGGAAGTAATATTTGGGAGTTTAATACTGGTAAATAATTATTTAATAATATTGTAATCATTCAAATATATTAATTATTTCATTACATTGATTTAAAGTCGATAAGCAAGATATTTTTACGGGTAATTAAACGTGTAAATTTTTAAAAAACTTCGTCTTTATTATTTAATTTATTTTAAATTTCAGAGGATGCAACTGGTCGATTTTCTTTAACGAACGAAGGAACAAAATACTTCAAAAGTCTTTCGTCATATAATCAAACAGGATTTTTATTACAGTTAAAAGTTTATTTGGCAAAATCAATACCTTTGGAGATTAATAGATTAAATGATATTAAATATGAATATGATAAAAGTCAACGGCCTCCAAAAATACTTTTATCATTATCTATTAAATCAACATCAAATTTAAATGAAAGAAATGTCGATAATATCATAAAAGATTTAGATCTATTGATTAAATATAAAGAACTGACTCCTATATCTTTGTTCGATTTAACAAATTTTATAGATGCAAGTTTTGGCTTTCAACGTACTAGTAAGTAGCTTACATTGTTGAATAAGAAAAGATTCCAATATCTATCGTAATTCATTTAAATATTTTATATATTTAGGAAACTTTTTTGATGATGTTAAATTTCATTTGATTGGTATTGTTATTGGAGTGATAATTTTATGTTTGCTTTATTTATATGCTAGGAAAAAGCATCCTACGGTAAAGTATTCAATTGTGAATTAAACTTTAAGTCTGGCCGGAACTAACAGATTAATTTCGGTCAATTTAAACTTCATTAGATTTATACAATTATTAACATTTCTATCTTTAGGGTAAAAATATTGTAATATTCAAACTTACTTTAATTATTTCGGATTTTATTTTGGATATTTTATTTATCCCGAATAATGGAAAAAGGGTTCCTCAATTAATTATTCCAAGGTATGTAATATATATATTCAAACACAATTGTCTTATCTCCTTATAGTTAATTTTCAAATACTCGCATTGCAGTATAATTTTCTGTGTAGCGCCAGTGGCAATAAATTCCATCTTAAGTATGATTATAATATTTAAAGAAATTACACAAAATAAAAGTTTTTATGAATGGTTTAGAAATAATACCAATATAGCAGTTTTATTCACAATATTAGCTGGTGCGGATCTTGAAGTATTAAATATACTTACTTCCGAAGTTGCTGGAATAATGTCATTTAGTGCTCCTATCGAAAAAATAACACAATCTTATATATTTTGGGGAAGTCTTTTAGGATTTTTAATTGAAGATATTCCTCAATTTTTAATACAAGTAAGCAATTTTATAAAAAATTATTTATTTATTTATTTATTTTATTATTAAATTTTATTATATATTTTTAACTTGATTTTAGATTCTTTATAAAAAGTTTACTGTTACATATGATATTATTCCTTTTTTCGCACTGTTAACAAGTTCTTTGGTTTTGATAAATAATATAATTTCTAAACTATATTATATATTAATTCATTTATATGATAAAAAGCTTTTTATTATAGAATTACCAATTAATCAAAAAATAAATTTTGATTTAAATATTGAAAAAAATAGCTTAATTATTTCAAAAACAATTAAAATAAAAAATAAAGTTAGATATTCTATTTAAATTATAATTGATTAAATAAATTAAAAATATAAAATTTATTTATATATAAAAATAAAATAAAATATTAAATTAATAATTTATTTACTGTAATTTCTTAGATTATATTTGCCTATTTAAATTTCCTTTTGATTTATTTTTATTATATTAAGTTATATAAAAAAGATTAAAAAATTGGTCATAAAAAAAAGAAAAATGTTTGCAAATACATAAGAAATATTTACACTATGTTAATTCATTACTTACATTAATTTAATATTAAAATTTATTACAAAATTCTTATATTATAAATTAATTTTAATTAAATAATAATTTATTATTTTTTTTTAATATTAATTTAGCATTTTTACACTTTATCATTAAATTAATATTAAATTTTTCAAACCTTATATTAATTTAACATTAAAAATATTGTTATAATTTAAAGATGGTACAGCAATTGATTTCAAATTTACAAAATGTTGCAACATAAGCTAAAATTAGTTGCAACATATATAGGTTAAAACTAATTGCAACATAAGTTGCAACATTAAAAGTTGTAACATATTAATTACAGTTCCCATCTTTATTATAATTACATTGAATTTTCATTAAATAATTTTTTATATGTATTTAAAAAAGCAAAAAAGAAAATATTCATAAAAATATTCTCAAATAAATATATATATAAAAAGATAAAAAAATATAAAATATATATAATAAATAAAAAAAAATTATTGGTAAATTATACAAATAATTTTTATGTAATGAATATATAATAATATATTACTTATAATTAGTGATACCTGACAAAATTACCTTTCTTAATATGACGAAATTGATAAAACTGAAATGACGAACTAGTTTTTTATTAATGACAAAATTATTTTACTTAATTGATAAAATTAAAATATATTAAAAAATATAATAATTTATATTTATTCATATAAAAATATTAAAGAGATGAAACTTTTGACAAAATTACAATTTTTAAAAAAGAGTTTAGTCAGCTTTACAGAAACCTAAAAATTCTAACAATAACTTTACTATATTTTGACAATAATTGAATCAAAGTCGTTAAGTTTATCTTTACTATATAATTTTGATGCAAATACAATATCAATACGATATCAATAATAATATTAAAATAGTATTAAAATAATTTCGATATGATATCAATACTATATCAATATTAATATCAAAATAGTATTAATATGATATTGATATGATATTAATATCGAAATAGTATTGATATGATATAGATACAATATTTATATAATAAAATTACGATGTCAATTCTATATCATATTTATGTTAAAATAATGTCGATACGATATTGAAATGATATATACATAATATTGATTTGTTATAAATTCGATATCAATTTGATATCTTTACGATACTGATACAATATCTATTCAATATTAATACCATAATTGGTAATATCTGATTAAACTCTTTTTTGAAAAATTGTAATTTCGTCAAAAGTTTCGTCTCTTTAATATTTTTATATGAATAAATAT
>CAMKVN010003439.1:0-10500 GCA_946474995.1 Funneliformis geosporum
TTTCCAATCGGAGCTAATTAACTTAAATAAAAATCATTTTTACGGTGTTTATTATATGTGATAAAATGAAAAATGATTGGCAAATGATCGGCAAAATGATCTGCAAAATGTGATAAAATTAAGCATGACCGCTATGCTGTCCACATGTCAATCATTTCTATAAAGGAAATATATGCATAATCGTGAAATTTTTTAGATGTTGAGAAACGAAAAAAATTTTATTATTTAAAAACATTGAAAGATAATTTAATGATGAGACATAAACAAGGAAAATCCTCTGTAATATCTATTAAAGATAGATTCGAAAGTGAATTATTTACAGAATTAGATTATACAATACAAAATATAGAGTTAAACAATGAAAACTCAAAAAATATTTTAATTAAATTGACAGAAACTTTAGATAAAGTGTTAACTGATAACCTTTATCAAGCAAAGAATGATGATATATCACGTCAACATCGAGAAATTCTTGAGAAAATAGCTTCTCATATTATTTCAATCGCTAATTTTGGAGGTGAATAATTTGATTTTGATTTTAATGGTTATGTTTTATTTATTTTGTCCAATTAAATGTCTTCTTTGTTTTTAGTTAGCGATAATTATTGTCTGATATTTAAATTATTTGATATTTTACTGCAGATTGAATATAGTATTATTCAGCAAAATATTGATTCTGTATGGAGGATTATTCTTGTGGTATGAAACGTTTGTATTTATCTTTTTATGAGGGGTTAACAAGTCTAATATTATAATTTCTTTTCAGTCTCAGATCGAATCTACAGATGTTTGTGTTGATTTGTTGAAAAGGCTATTGGAAATATATGCCAAATCTCGCGAAATGAATTTATATATTAAAAATCTTATATCAGCTTTAAGTAATATACAAATGGACGCGCACATGATATTAAAATCACCATTATTTTGTCCTGCGATTTTGGACGAGTAAGTTTATTTTTTTTAAATCAAGTTGATTTTAGAACAATATAAACATAGTCAAGGAATGAATATAAAAGAAATTTCTTTTAAATTTTAGATTCTCGAGTAAAATTGCAAATAATGTATCAATGCTTCAAGCCATTGGGATTATGGCATCATTTACATCTGAAGTATGTGATGTATGTTTATCTGGCTTTATTGAACAAAGTAAATTCACAAAATTATTAAACAAGAACAAGAGAAGGAAATTAGACAAAGAACGTACTCCTGATATAAAAATCGTACAAATTATTGAGCCTTTGATTCTGTTAATTAGTAGCTTTTTGAAGGCTTTGAGGTTCACTGCTTTATTCAGAGATGAATTGGAAAAAGAATTTAAAAAAATGTTTGACCGATTCATTTATCCAATCTTGTCTATTAATTATGACGATAAAGATGAATTTTTATTTGGAAAAATGACATATGCCGCACTTAGTTTGCATAATGTTTTGGTAGATATTTCGTTAATATATTGGAAAAATACTTCCACACCACATTTCATTACAATATTGTGTGATACTACGTTTACATATCCGAAATCGAAGTTGTTTCTGGTACGCTTGCTTCCATATTTTTATTTGGTTTAAAAATAATATATATGTTAACATTTTCCGAATTTGATTTTATTTTAGAATAAAGTACGACTTCAACATGTTCATCGATCTATTTCATCAATAAATTATCGATATAACACGAATATTGATTCAGATGGCTCAGAAATCATTTTGCACAAATTAATGGAATCAGTCCTTTATACCTTGAAAGAACCTGAAAATCTTGATGTTAGTTGGACAGGAAAATTGGTTGACTTGGATGATACGAATTTCGCTGTGGCTAATTGTATGACAATCCTTGGAGATTGGCTTGATGTTGTAAGGTAACATTAAATTTCTATTTTCTTATCGAACTTTTTTCCAACAGTCAATCTTATTCAATTTATTTTAATATAAGCAATCTGTGTCATGAACATCATCTTGCATCAATTGTGAGGTTCATCATCAACTGGTCTATTACTTGTTCGTCAATCAACTTGCAACCTCCCAAGGAGATTTCGGTTAGAACTTTATGCTTACAACTTTTAAAATCTGCAGAATTCTTCGAATTGAAATCCTTGCGAAGTGTGTGATGTTTTTTTTTTATTTATTTAATTACCACGAATTATTTTATTTCTTATTTAACTTCTTTTTTTAATATAGATATTTTTGTAAAGATATATCTAGAAGAAATATATAATTGTTTTCAACATATTCGTGCCGAAGAAATGACTTCATGTTCAAATGGAAATCATAAAGAATTAGACATTATTTTACTTATCAGTTTACAAGGCCAACAATCGGACAAATCTAATTTATTGGATAATGTGACGTCTTGCTTTAATAAGAGCTTTAATAATATAAACCCAAGTTTTTGTGTCTCTTTGAAATGCATTAATAAGATTGCAAAATTTCTTGCTTTATTACTTTTATTCCCGATGGAATATTTTACAAAGCAAGAAATTGGTAATCTTTCGCTAGTTATATTGCTAATTGATAAATGGGTATCGGTTATTAAGACGGAATCTTATGACGGAGTAACGAGCACAATCAAATGCTCCATTTTATGCAGAAATTTAATCGGTAAATTCATTGCTTATACGAATAAAAAAGATGATGTTTTAGTAAGTATATTATTTTTTGATTTTTTTCTTTTTTATTTTTAACTTAAAAAAATTGTATCATAATATTTAGAAAAAGAATGCGTCTTTTATTATTTGGTGGATATCTTCCATAAATGCGTATCAAAAGTATATAACTGGTTACATCGGTAATTTAGGGCATGATGATGTTGCAATAATTCAAAATCTTTTTGAAAATTACACACAAATAACATGTCAGACATTTGCTCTTATAATAAGGTAAAGATGAATCATTTTGTATATTACAATATCATTATATTGTTTATTGACTTCCGTTTTTTTTTGCTAAATTTTAGACAGGTTCTCGTTAGTCATCCGGATGATAATGGGTTTAAATTAGATTATCTAAATAATATTGTAGATCATTTTAAAAACCTTTATGATGGTGCAGAAAAATCTATTCCTGAAATGAAAGATTCTTGTATGTCGTTTTCAAATGATATTAGATGGATGTTTTCTTTTGAATTTTTGAGTCTTGGTATAGAGTTCGCTGGAACTCGCAAGTAAGATTCATTTAGATTTAATCGATTTAAATTTCCAGAAAGGTATTTATTTTATATAATTTTGATTGTAGATATTCGAAAAATGGTCGAATTGATCGTGAGAATTCTGTTTGGATACTATTTTTAACGTTGCAAAGCATCGTAAAAAAGATTTTAAACGGACTTCTTTCAGATGTCCTTGATAAATCACTTCAAGAAATTCAAAATTCCGCTGATTTAAATCGGAAAGGAAGTTTGTTTTTAGAACTTGGTAATGAACTGAAAACATATAAGATATGTTTACAATATTATCATTTAGACAATAATTCAGAATTGGAAGTTATCAAAGAAGGTATTGTAAAAAATTTCTCAATAATCTAATTTACTTTTTGAAACATTTTTTTACTAATGCTGTTATTGCTATATTTATATTAATAAAGCGTCGACTATGGTTTCCATGCTTTTAAAGATTTTTAAAATTACAACATCGATGCTACGCGCAGGTTCTATGGAATCGGATAAGATACCTGATAATGAAGTAGTCGTATTTAAACATTGTGTAACGTTGTTATCTATGGTTATTGATCTTACATCTTTAATCGAGATCGAATTTTTTGCGAATATTTCGCATGAAACGTTTATTCTAGTTTGTGATTTAATGAAGATTTTCTATAATGAAGGTAAATTGCATTGAACGATTGTGCTCGATTGATTTTTTTGTTTAATTGTAATTGTTATTTAATTATACCATAGGTTCGAATCGTGAAGTTATGAAAGAGTTGGACGCGATATTTAATTCGATTATTTCAAGGGCGTCAAATGAAAGATATGATATTCTTGCTAATATTATTTTGTCTAAAATTGAAGATTTTCAATTTTCAAATGATAAAAATACAAACAAGTATGAATTAATATTTTTAATTCACCTGATTGATGTATTTTTTCGTAATTCCAATCATGGTAAGTTTCACGATAATTTCATCTGTTTTTAAAACCTTGTACGCTCAGAATTGTCAATACGTTATATTTTTTAGGGCAATTACGTAGATTGGAACAAAAACTTCCTAATTTACTTTGTGGAATTTGTGGTATGGCTGAGTTAATAGATAAAGTCTCACATGGAACACAAATTTTACAAATATCGAAATTTCTTATTTGTCACAGGGTAAGGATAAAATGATGATGTCATAAGTTTTATCATGAAAATAAAATATAATGTTTTTTTTAATTAGGCATTTTCGTTTCAAAGTACGGATATTGGAATAGTTTTATCCATAGTGATAACCTTAACATCACCAAAACGACATTACGAAGATCATGAATATAAAGAATTATTTGAAGAGATTTGTTATTTACTTTATAACATACTTATTCATCGTTGCGAACAATTAATTCATACAATACCAACATTTATATTTATTATACAAGGCTTGTTTCATTGTTTCAAGAAAATTACAAAATCGATTAAAAACAATTTAAAAGAAATACAACAAAAAGAACAACAGTCGGGAAATCGATACATTTCATGGTGGGAAGTTCATCTGAAGGAACCATTATCAAATGAAAGTGCAAAAACATTCACGAGGTTATTAACAATGATTTCACATGCTAAAAAGCCTGGTAATAAGGCTTTTATCAAACATATTCCTTCGTTATTATCAGAATATATTTATATACAAACGAGTAATAGTCTATTAGAGTCTAGTATAAGGGATGTACTGAAAAATGGGATTTATTCATTATTGGATTTATGCGGACAATTTGAAAGGGATATGATTATGGTCAGTTTAGATCTAGTTGGTAAAAGTTTATTTAAAAGTTTATGGACTGAATATAACAAAGATTGGAAATATGTTGGAAGGGGATAAGATGTCTAAAAAATATATTCATCAATATTTTTATTCTGAATAAATTTAAAAAGTAATTTATATAAATTTGGATAAAAAAATATCCCAAAGTAGTCTTGAGGCTGGAAAATATCAAAAATTAAAAAAAAAATTAAACGTAACCTAATGTAATAATATATGTGATGGAATCCATATAATTTAGAATGGATTGAATTTAATAATTTCACAGACGTAAACCAATTGGTGGGTGAAGGAGCCTTAAAAATATTTGGAAAATATATTTTGATTCGAAAAAAATGCTCAAGGTGTCGGTGACACCAATTTGTCTTTTGAATTTCCACTAGCTGCCATTAAAAAAAATCATTTACATTGAATGTGAAAGTTGAAATAACATTTGTTTTTAATTTATAATTTTATTCATTTCATTTCAGAATATAGGAAATTGCGAAATCTTTAAAAAAATACTTTTTTTTTTTACGAAGCACTATTTATGCTTTTTGATCACTTTTTTGATATTATCTTCTGATGCTCCAACAACTTTGTCGCTAAGTAATTTACCATCTTTGAAAAATATGAAAGTTGGCATCGCTGAAATTTCATAGTCTTGACTTAGTTTCTTTTTATATAAAAAAAATATTATTATTATAAAATTTATTTACTAAAAAAATTAATTTAAATATAATTAAATATTAAGTTTTACTTGAAGATTTCCGTTATCTACATCAACTTTCAAAAATACAACTCCAGAGTATTCGGCATCATTGGATAAAGCTTCAACTTTCGGACTTATCATTTTACAAGGTCCACACCATACAGCATAGAAATCGACGAGTATCTTATATAAGAAAATGTTTAAATATTTTATCCAATTTTATAATTTAAAAAAACTTCATAAACACTTACCAATTTTCCTTGAGATATATAGTTATCAAATTCATCTTTTGTTTTAATTTCAATAACAACCATGATGAAATTATTTTTTGAGGAAAAAAAAATATTTTTTTTTTTTACTTATAAGCCTGAGATGATTTCTAAAAGAGGAAGTGATTTTTACAATAAGATTTGAAGATAAAATCGGGCTGAGAATTTACAGATATAATAAAGAATTTTTACATAAAGAATGTAACCAAATAAAAATAAATCCTCATATAGGTGCACATAATTTCACATGTTCCGCAGCACAGATAATCTTTTTTTTTTTAATGGTTATATCGCTAACTGTAAGCAGTAAAATTAATTAAATTGGCGACTGAACACACGACAATGGTATAGTTCTACTATAGACGCACATTGTACAAAAAAAGGTTTTTGAAACAAGAGAAAGAACCCAACATCAACAAACATTACAAACAACTTTACTTGCTGCAGAATCATATCACGAAGTTATAGAAGCATTTGCAAATGCAAATATTCATTAATATCCTACTTCCTTTTTTAAAACAATTCCCAAGCACGACAATTATACTTAAACCCATTTGTATTATCATAGATGAAAAATCAACTGATACTAATTTGGTGTGTGATTGATATATACTTTCCCACGCTTATTTCTTTCTGACTCGGCTTCTTAAATGAAAAAGTGTTATTGTGACCAATTAGTACATTTACCATGTCCTGGTTTGTTTTATTTAAATTAAAGTTTTATTTTTGTTGTAGTATAAAAAGGGGGGAAACTACCTATTACTAATCACAAAAATCACAATAATGACAATCATTGTCTTTTTAGATTTCATTGTTTGGTAGTTTTCCCCCTTTCTATTGCAAAGGTCAGGTTGATTTCGTCGTGTGACAAATTTTTTTTAGTTCCTTTTATTCCGGCTTTGTAGGCAAAGACCAAAATTTTCATAAAGGCATATCTTGATTTATATATGCCTTAGAAAAAAAAGATGAAAGAAAAACCCGCCACATTAAAAAAAATTTCTTTTTTTTTTTGCAATTTCATATTTTATATTCAATAAAAACATACAAAAAAAATTTAAATTCCATATACAAAAAAAAAGAAAACGAATTTAAAAATTCATAAAATTAAATAAAATGTTTTATAAGTTAAATGTATTATTCAAGATTGCTTAAAAGGATCATATAAGATTTCACTATGAAAAAATTAACTGTGATCGTTAAGATAAATGAAAATTTTAATAAGATCATTTATTTGAAAATTAAAGTTTTTGTTCCATTGGAAGAATCGTATAGCAAAATTAAACCTTTTAAAACTAGAGATATAATCTATTTAAAAGAAAGATATCTGAATTGGTTCTTAATATGTTTTCTAGATCTAATTTTTTAAAGTTTATTTTTTTTGATTTATTTTATTTTTTTATAAAGATTTTATATTAGGAATTTTATTAGGATAAATGTTGTAACTTTAGGTATTATAACACGATTTATAATAAAAATAAACAGGAGGTTAATTTTAGAATTTTATATAGAGGAATGGTTAGAAGGTAGAAAAAATTATATAATTTTTATATTAATATAACTTATAAAGTTATCAATAATTATAAATAAAACAAATATTATCAACAACCAAAGTATGCAGTTGATGACAGCATTTCTAATAGAAGACATTTATTATAAATAACTGCGGTAGGATACCATGTTTAAATACAATTATATTAAAGCGTGGTATCCCACTTGGACTAGGTTATGATACCACACTATAATCTGAATACCTCGTTATGATCTAAATATCATAACATAATTTAAATAAAATGCTATGATCTGAATACCATGTTTTAGTCTAACAGCTATGATCTGATTATCACGCTTTAATCTGAATACATAATCTAATTACTATTCTTTAACCTACATGCTTTCTTTTGATGATATCTTTTCTCATATTCTAACTATCTATTTAAACTTTTTCTGCTATTTGTGATTTTTCTTTTATTTTTATTTATATTACTACACTATAATCTAAATACCACCTACTTTTTATTCTAAATATCATGCTTTTCTTTTTATTTATGAGTCATTTACATACCAAATTCTATATTAGGGGTTAGTGACCTTCTGTAGTTGTTTGGATACCTGGTTTTATGTTGAGAATGCTGGTCTTCTGCATCTGGTTGGATGCTAGATTTTATATTGAGATGCTTATCCTTTATGTATGCTTGGTTGCTTGTTTAAATATCAAATTATAATAAAAAAATTTGTGTCAGTGATACAGTAAATTTGTGGTTAATTTGACTAGCTCTATATCATAATTTCAGTCAGCTCTATATCATAATTTTGGCTATTTTTAGAGTATGTGATTGAGGATCCAATTTGGCATCATAATAGCATAAGAAACTAACAAGATATTAGCAGAGAACTTGAATGGTTTTATTAATTTACCAGTTGTAGATCACTTTTATGTCAGCTTGGATGCTAAATTTACTTGCAATCATACCTTATATTTCCATTTAATTGTCAGGTTAAGACACAAAGTGCCGATCTGCAATCTATATATTTTTCTTTTGATTGCCATTTCTTGATTACCAGGTTGAAGTATAAAATGCTGAACTTGCAATTTATATATTTTCTATTTTTTGATTACCAGGTGAGGCATGAAGTGCTAAATTAATTCAGGTTTCATGGCTTTCATACTCTTTTTTCTTGTATTCTTCTGAGTTTTTTCCTCTTTCTGATCTTTTTTCTACCTATTATCGATAATATCTTAAAGCATAATTTCACTATAATAAAAATGAGGGTTCTGAGACAGAAATTTGAATAGTATTCAAAAAGTTATTTAATCCACCCACGAATCCATTTTAATTATATGAATCAATTATTAAATTCAAACTTCTCATCCAATTTAGCTCAAATCTAGCTAATCAAAGTTATTAATATCAATCTTGGCTAGGAATTAGCCTGTCTGATATTAAGAATTACACTGTTTGATATAGCTATTCTAGCATGATTTTAATCCCAAATAATATATCAAAAAATCTTACTATTCTGTTTGCTTTTGAAAGAAGACAAAAATATTAAGGAATAAAGTAACGAAATATTTAAGTTTATAATTCTTGCAAATCCAATATGAATAACAATTTTTATGTTATTCTGCTTACCTCTTAAGAAGTTATCAAAAAGCAAGAAATAAAATGACACAATTTGAGCTGAAACTGATCATGCAAGCTCAAAATACATATCATATTTCATGATATCATAAAATTAATTCTAAAGTTAATTCTTATCTGATTTCATAGTTTACTAAGTCTAACTAATCTTTGGTATTTATATGCTAAATCTAACTTCAAAGTAGTTAGTTAGACTTAGCTGTTATTTAGTTTGCAAATCAAAAGCTTAATGATTATGTTCTAACATGTTATCAATTTATCAATATATAGAAAACTATTCTAGAGTCATTTCCTTTTCACAAACCTTTAGGTAAAAAAGTCTAACATCTTAACTACCATATGGGAGGTGGTCAGTAAAAAAGGGGGAAATCCAAATTTTAGTCAAAATTTTTTTAATTAGTTCATTTCACTGATCATAGTCATGTGAACAAAATTAGCTTAGTAACTAAAATTACTAAAATTTTCAGATTTCTCCCTTTTCTACAGATCACCTCCCATATATTAAATCTAACTGCAAAAAAAGTCTAACCTCCTTTTTTCTTATATATTTTGAAAAAAGAAAATTACCTAGCATAAATTATCAGGATAAGTAACAAGACAAGCAATTAGAGTTAGCTATTTTTCACAGTATTAAAGATACAAAAGAGAGTCTAACCTCTTGAACACATATCAAACCTATTAACATATTGGATCATATAATAGTCCTAGTATGAAGTGACAATAATCACAAGGTGATCCAATAGGCTTACTACATTCTAATTCAGTATAAAGTTGACATTTTTTAGCCCTATTTTCTCATAAATTCGAAAAATAGAAAAAAGATAATTAAATATTAGGGTTATATAATTAATTATTTTAAATTGAGTAAAAGTTTACACATATATTAGAGGTTAGACTTATTATAATATCATGATTAGAAAAGATAAAAAAAATCATAAATGTATTTGCTGTAATAAAGATTTTTGCCATATCTTAAAAACTTTGCTAACATTATAAAAGTAATAAAAATCAATTTAGACTAGCTCCTGTTAATATATCTAAGCAAACTCCAGCTTTCAAGACTTCTAGTCAAAATGAAAAACCACAAGTAAAAGCCTTAGCTATTGAAACTTCTTCTAAAAAGAAGGATTAAAGAAAGGAAAATCCACAAGTAATAATACAAACTCTAGTACGTAAACCTATAAAAACCTCAGCTTCTGAGACTTCTAGTCAAAAGGAAAAGGAAGATCTTAAAGTTAGACCTGATTCCTCAACTCAAGCTAATAGATAAGAATATGAAGTGCAAAAGAAATATACTAAAAGAAAGCATTTCTGGTCAATTTATGAGGAAATAGAAGGAATTTACAAAGAAGAAGAACCATCTAATAATGATATAGTATTATTTAAAGATGGGAACTGTAATTAATATGTTGCAACTTTTAATGTTGCAACTTACGTTGCAATTAGTTTTAACCTAT
>CAMKVN010003440.1:0-10500 GCA_946474995.1 Funneliformis geosporum
TAATAATTTTCTTAATTAAAACTTTAGAATAACTTTATTTTAATATATTATTGTAAAAATTAAAAAAAAATTATATTCAATTCAATTCAATTCAATTTAATTTGATCAATTTGATTTGATTTGATTTGATTTGACAAATATTTGATTTGATTCGATTTGAAAAAATTAAATCAAATTCAAGTTGCTTAAATATTTGATTTGATTCAATTTTGAGGAACCTTATCTCTCAGAACTTGGTCCAGACATCTGCTAGACTAAGTACATCAGTCTTAAGATAGAGATAATGATACTCACCTAAATTTTGACATCTGAATTCCTTCCATACATTCTAGGCATGTTGGTAATCTTTTTGTGTAATTGCATTACAATCATTTCCCTTTATAATCACACCCTTTGGGACCAAAAATAAAAAGTGTGATTATAATAAAAAGTTACTATATAGGAGGATTTTTATTTATTGTTACTAAGCGTTGGTTCTGAAAGGATGTGACTATAAAAACATTGTGATTATAATAAGATTTTTTTATATTGCATTATTAGGTATTGGTTCTTACGAAATGTATGCTTATAATGAGGAATTTATATAATATAATTATACAGGAGGTGACTATAGAAGGGGACGACTGTACCTAAAGAGCTATGGAATTCATGAATTGGAGGAAGTTCTGTCTCTTGAAACCTATCATGAGAATCAATATATTTGTAAGGATAAACTCCTTTATGACATACTAGAGAAATTTGTTTGGGTGAGAAGTCTTTGAAGTATTAGCTTGTGATAAAATGGTTGTCACCCAAATTCTTCGTAAGATTGGCTAAACTATTATTCATAAACTACATACTACCAATATACTTGAGCTGGTCTACCTTCATAGACTTATATCACTAAAATGTTTTGGCTATAACTTGGATATGAAGAGCATTAGCTGATCATCCAACTGGCTCACAAACCAAGTGAGAGTCATAGCCTTAGAAGTTATGGAATATGACTGAGACTGGGGTCTTCCAATCCTATATCTGAAGTTTGATTACAATCCCTATAGGCTGATTCACGAAACTTTCCTGTGATATGGCAGTGACCTCAGATCTTATTAGTCTTAGCTTTTCGCTGGTAATAGTTTTAGTTACCTTATTAATAGTTTTTAAATACTATTATATTCTGCTGACTCTTTTTTAAAACTTTTTAGCTTTTCTTTAAGATAGGTTATTTTATCATCTAAGTGCTCAATTTCATCTATATTTATATTGAATTTACTTTTATAAATCTAATAGCTAATAGCATCAGCAAATATTTTCTTGTCTTCTTCAGTCACAATTCGATCATGTTTGATAGCTAGGACCTCATTGATTTTGACCAGCTTCTGATCGATTCTTCAAATGAATTCCTGTGTGGCATTTTCTCTCCTGTATAGGAATGGATTCAATATATTTCCAATATCGATCTAGTAGACTAGGTAGTAGAAACTATTAGCCTTCTATTCAGCAAGTTTTCGCATGCTTCCACCATATTTTTCATCACATTTTTTATTGTCAGCCTCAAAATCAACTATAATAACACATGAAGCATTGATCATTCAGCCATAGTTTTTGAATTTCTCAAAATTATTTACTCTTTTCACTGGCATTGTGACTCTCTGAAGAGTATTTTTATGTATTCCTGAATACTATTCTAAGTGATGTTCTAGAGAATTTTCAGAAGGCCAGCTTATAGTTTATCCATTACATAGATACTTCTTTTCTTTATAAGCAGTATCCCCATAAATTAATCTACTGGGATTTTTAATCCAAAGAAAATGGTTCTTTTGCCTATACTTACCTGTCTCATCATCTTTGGTAATATCTGTAAGAGCAAATAGACGAATTTTATGTTGTCACTTAAAGTTCTTACTAGCTATTACTAGTTTTGAAATGGCTGTTTCTTTATTCCATTCACAGACACTAATAGAGATATCTAAATTCATCTCCTCAATCTTTTGAAAGGTTCGTGAACAAATTGGAGTAGGCATTGGAATTCCTCTAGCTTAATAACATCTAAGTAGGATTTAAGCTATTTAGCTCTAAAAATTCGTTCAAGATGATCTGTATATCCATCCTGATGAGTGAAGTAGAGGTCTACTGCACTTTGAAGATAGTTTTCAGAAGGTCTATTTTTTTCTGGATCAATGAGACCTTTATTATCTGAATTGATTGTACACTTTGTATTGGAGAGATTTTTGGAAGTACCAATGTGTGAACCTCTAAGAGTTTATTAATAAATATATACCTCAATAAATATCTTATCAATTTAAATAAGTATCCAAACAGATCTATTACTAAGAAACTTATCAATTTTCTTATCTATTTCTAAGCTAAAATGAGATATCTGTTTATCTATATCACTTTCAGAGAGAATTATACGTAATTCTTTTCTATGATATTTCTCAGCAAATGTATATATTATTTTTTTGGTAATTTTATTCTCTTTCATTTTATAGTATTTACAGTATACGACTAATGCTGATTTTATTTGATCCTTTCTATTAAGCTCTGTTTGATAACTCTTGTAATTTTTTCTCGAGCTGATACTATTAGTTGAGATATATATGAGACTTCAGCATAATCTGCTCAATTTACTATATTATTAAAAGAATATGCTAGGTTTGCTATTCTAGGAACTATAGCTTCCCAGTTGCTTAATGATTGCAGATTTCTATGTGGTCTATTTGAATCTTTAGCCTTTTTTTCTCAAAATGTATATCACCTTCTGGAGCATGGCTTTCTGAATTACTAAGTATAGTTAACCCTTTAATCTGCTCTGTCATCCTTTCTGTTTGTGTTTTTTCTATCATACCCAGCTTCTTAAGAAGTTCTATATCACTTAATTACTTCACAAGTTTCTTCTGAATACTCTTACTCTCTTGAACATCTTCCTTGTGAGCGTTATGTTGCTCAACTACACTAGGTCTCTCCTGAGCGTCTTATTGCTCAACCACATTAGATCCCTTCTTTTAACTAGAAGTCTCAAGAGCTTGGGTAATTACTTGAGATTTTTCTCATCTTCAATCCTTTCTTTGGGTATGAACTATTGGAATAGGTGATTTGGGTCTAGGAGGTGAAACATGTGTTAGTCAAACAGAATTGGATATTAATATTTGAATAGGCTTTGGTTTAATAATATATTCAGATAAATTTTGATGACATTGATATTTTCTTTTTCAATGACATTATTGTTTCAAAATTTGGAAAAGATTTTATTACATCTATCACAACTATAATTAATTATTGTAGTATTACACTTGATATATAATACTTATAAAAAGTTTTTCTTTAAATATTAATTATATCTTGTAGGTTTTATGTCTTCTAATACTATAACAGATTGCATTTTAAGGCCCTAATGAATAGTAAATAGTCTATTAAAATTTTGGTATTCTGTTCAGAATTTTGATACCCATTATCATTTTTTTAACTTGGTGTTTATGAGAAAGGAATGGCTCTAGAATTGATTCTTATATATTGTGAAATTATTGGTATACTGGAATGTAATTTATAGTTTTTAAACTTTATTATATATATACAGAATTTTGATACCCATCTTAAGGTGGGTACTGAAATTATGATTTTATTAGATGAATATGAATCTGCTTTAGAATTTATTCTAGGATATTATGAAAATATGATATGCATTTTAGATTTGTATGATCAGGTTCAGCTCAAATCACGTCACTTTGTTTTTTGGTTTTTAATAGCTTCTTCAGGGGCAAGCAGAATAGCATAAAAGTTATTATTCATATTGAGTTTGCAATGTTAGGTCTAGCTCAAATCACAGCACTTCGTTTCTTGATTTTGATAGACTCTCTAAATGCAAACAGAATAGTAAAAAATTTTTGATATATTATTTGAGATTAAAATTAGGCTAGAATAGCTATATCAAACAGTACAATTCTTAATATCTGAAGGCTAATTCCTAGCCAAGTTCGATATCATCATCTATATTTGAGTTAAATTACACTAGAAGCTTAAATTTGATAATTTGATTCATATATAGCTAAAATAAATTCGTAGACGGTTAGAAATCTTATTGAGCATTATTTGGAATTTTGTCTCAGAATCCCCAATTTTACCCTACTATAGTATAATAAAAATATTTAAATAACAGAATATATTCAATTATATTTTGTTAAATATATAAATTTTAGACTATTATATTTAAATTTTTCTTAGTGTAAATTTTACTTTTTTTTTGGTAAGGTATAAATTTTTTAGCATTAGACCATAAGGAATATAACAAAATTATTTTAAGAGAGTTTTAGTGAATATCTATAAAATTAATAAACAATTATTTTAACAAAGTTGATAAATTTTAACTATTTATAGTAATGCTTAAAAATATTACATTATTTGAATATAAATTTTAAAATAGCATTAATCATAACAAATCTATTCAATAGTATAAAAATTATTGTATAATAATATGATAAAAAATTTTAAATACTTGATTTTGATCATTTATATGATTTTTTTTAATTAATTTTTAAAAAAAATTAATCCAATTACATTAAAACTTTGGTAAATAATTATTACTATTTTATATAATTACCATTAGCTTTAATTATATTATTTACGAGTTGGCATAATATCAATCAACTTTTTGCATATATCAGATTCCAATTTAACCCAAATTTTTTGAATTGTATCTTACAAATGATCTTGTATTTTAACAGGTATTTAAGCTATTTTAAATAATAGTCTATTTTATTTTAAAAGTGTTTTATTAGATTAAAGTTAGGGGACTGTACTGGTTAATCAAGAACTTTAATCCTATTATTTTTAAATCATTATTTAGTAAGATTTGCAGTATATTTAGAATTATTATTTTATTTAAAAATATTATTATCTTTATTTATTCTATACTACTTAATTGTTTCTAAAAGGTCTTCCTTCAAAATTTAAATGATATAAATTACCATTCATATGTCTATAAATTTAGTATATATTACCAACCTCATCAGAAGTAAAGCATCCTCACATCATAATATTATCTACTTAAATTTGACTATTAGTTTAACATGATGATTGTATAATAGTTCATTTGGTTTTTTCCAATAATATTCTCTACCATCTGACCCATAAATCATGAATTTTGACTCATCTGATCAGATAACTTTATTCCAATTCTCTACTGTCCATGATTTGTATTTTTTAGTAAATTTTATACATGCTTTTTTGAAGATATGGCCTTTTATGCTTAATTCTTGCATTCATTCTATTTCTATGTAAGATTCTCTTGATTATACATTCATTAACTTCAATTTGTTTTCTGTTTTTAGTTTTTTTTTGGATTGCAATAGGATTAGTACATTCACCAGTTACAATTAGTCTTAGAACTTTTTGTTTATATCAGTCAGTTAAGAATTACAAATGTCCAGATTTAGTTTCATCTTTAAAGTTATCAGTTTTATCTTTATATTGCTTGATTCTTATTACAGTTGATTGGAAAATATTTTCCTTAATTACTATATAGTAGGAGGAATAACCTTTTTCAAATAAGATACAAATCCTAACTCTTTTTTCAACAGATAAATAAATCAGATTCTTATAAAATTACGAAAGGCAGAAAATGCATAAAAAATTGCAAATAATTGTTGATATTTATTTCTTAGATTTATCAAAATAATTGCATCGCCAATTTTGAAAAGCTTTATATTATAACAAAAGAATAAATATTTTTATTTTTTAAAAAAAAAGATAAAGTAGATTGATAAATTATGAGGTGACGAACTCATTAATTAAAGTTTTATAACACTTCGCCTTTTTAATTATAGGATATTGCATTCAGGTGATGCAATACTTTTGAACGCCACTATATATATAATCTAATGATATTAATACTTAAAAATATCATATACAGTTGCATATGTACAGTATATATAGGTGTCAATATAACTCAATCTGAATATATTAACCTTATTCGAATAAATGGCTTTATTCAAATAAGATTGTTATATTTAAATAATAAGATCTTATTCAGATTATTTACTGAATAATTATTCAGAAAAATTATTTATTTTATTCAAATAATTAAGCCAAAATTGAAGAATGACAATAACGCAAATTGTTATGTTTCACTTGTAAATTTTTATTGTCAAGCGCTTTATCTAGTTTCTACGGAAGTTGCCTCAATTGTATATAGAACGTTCACCCAAACGATCAATAAATTCAAAATTAGTTTGCATCTGCAAAAATAGAACAATCTTTTGATCATTCGTCTAAAGACTGCGACGCGTTCGGTTCACGTGACGAGCCGATCATCAAATAAAATAAAACAAGCACATGGACCAATATGGAATTATAATAAGAAGCAAGTTAATTTGATTCCTCTAACAAAATAGGACTTTATTAGGTAATTGAGCTGTGGCTTTATTTAATCCGGAATTTAATATTATAAACGCCAACTTTAAATTAAATGTAATACAACAAACCGAATTTCAAAAAAAGTAATTCATACAAGATTTACTGATGTTTCTCAAAATGAACAAGGTGGCAACACAACAATAAACAAATAATCCGATAAATTTGCTGAGATGATCAAAAAAAAAAAAATCGTTCGATTTTCCAGAACCAATTCAAAAAAAAAAAAAAAGGATAATGATACAATATCCTTTCTTGTCAAAAGGGCTTGTTTGGATATTGACAATATTGTTTTCACTAAACAAAAATGTTGTGGACAAAATTAAAGTTTTTAATTATTCAGCATGAATTAAAAAAGGGGGAGCAAATTAATAAACAAAATTTTGGGGTGACAGATTTTTTGTGTTCAAATTTTTGAATCCAGAATTCTGTCGGCTGTTCGGGATCAAAGAACAATGAATTGACAATATTGTATTCATCTATATTTATAACTAAATTTAACATGGTAATACAGCTAGCCAATTTAAAATGTTTATAGTCAAATCTATATTCCTTTTTTAAAGACGGAAACCTCCGTTCTAAGCATTTTACTTTTTAGGAATTTCCTTTCTTGTGATGAAAAAATCGAACCATTTTCATTTTTGGATAATTGAAGATAATGTGCCATTTGAATAACTTTATATTTTCTTTTATTATAGATAATTGGCTTCCGCCTTTACGCCTCCTTTAAAATAAAGTGTATGATCGTTTTACCTAAATGGTTTTTTTTTTTTCGCAATAATGCGATTGTTGTCCGTTTAAACAGCCAAACCACATATTTAGAATTGCATGAAAAAAAAATCCTTTTTTGAACTTCAAAAAAGAGGGAACCGCCAAAAAAAAATCCTTTGGTTATATTAAGAAAAAACCCGAAAGATTCTAGAAATCAAAAAAAAAGACTTCCATTATGCTACCATCGGAATAAATTATCCGTCTATCCGACTTGTCACACAAGCCTATAAATAGTCACACAAGTTTTTAACGAGTTTTAAAGAATTCAAAACCAAATAAAGCTCCTTAATGGTTAATCCTTGTCCTTATTATTACTTATTATTCTCTTTCTCATATGCTATTTCTTGTAATTGTGATGACAAATTAGGTTTGATCAGCAAATTCTTACTTTTCTAGTTACCATGAATTCAAAAAAAAAAAATAAATGTGTTGTGTTTCTATAATTTTCTTTGTTTCTTCAAAAGATACCTTTTGTGTAAAGTAATCATAACTTGATTTTTTTTGCTATCTAATCACCTTTTGACTTAAAAAAAAATTTTATTCCGAAGTAACAAACAAAGCAATTCCGATCCCATGTAAAAAAAGTTTAATGTTTGATAAGAATAAATTTTATTATTTTTTTTTTTTATTAATAATTAGATTAATTTTATTTTGCGACATAATTTTTTTTAAATATTAAAAAAATATACATATATGTGAGTCTAAAAGAGTAAAAAAAAATTATAATTTCATATTGTAAAAAATGTGTTCGATTTTGATCAAAAAAAAGTAAGTTGGCAAAAACTTAAAATGCGCGCATTATTTGGAAGAAGAGAAAAAAAAAAAGAAAGAAAGAAAGATCGATCATAATAAACAAGATACTATGTACATAAAACATAAAAAAAAAATAAAACAAGGAGCAAAAAACCTTCCTTTGGGAGGGGATATTAAAAATAAGGGAGAGTAAATATATATATATACACGATTTTTTTTCTTTTCTTGTAACCGGATTATAAATGCTCTATCCACAAGAATTTATTAAGCAGGTGATTGTATTTTAAAAATTTTCGAAACCTTAATTTGTTATCTTATTGTTTTTTTTTTGTTTGTTTGGGGGTTTTTTTTTGATTTATCCTTTTGTTAATCATGATTTGTTTTATTTATTTTATTTTATTTTATTAGTCCATTCTTGTGGGTGTATGTTTAGGTTATATCGACGATGTTTCATAAGTATTATAAGCGCCTTCTTTTGTCGATTCACTCTTCACAGAAATTTCACCATCAACGTAACTTTTTATCGGTGATGAAGTATTTTTTTGTTTTGTCGAAGATTCATCAATTTTTTTATCATCTCCAATGTTCGGAGAAGTCATCTTTTTATTATTCTTCGTCGTGTTGTTGCATCCCTTTACGAGGATGTGCCTTTTAAGCGCGTCCTTCCGACTAAATTGTTTATCGCAACACTGGCATGGGTAAGGTTTTACGGCCAAGTGAATGCGTTTATGGCGTTTTAAATCGTGATTACGATTAAAACCTAAAATTAAAAATAAATAAAAAGAGATTAGTTTCAAATCAAAAAAAAAAGGAATTTTGAACAAAATGAAATATTTTTTTAAATGCTTACTTTGTGGGCATTGATCACATTTGAATGGTCTATCATATAAAGGTAGGCGAGAGTAATAACTTCTTGGCGGACCACTGTAATATGTTGGTGTTGTTGGTGACGCGGCAGTCTCGAGTGATGGAGATGAGTGCGTGGAAGAAGTTTTCGTTGACCAAACCCCCGATGATGATGGGGAATTTCTCTCAAATAATGGTAAATGCATGGTATTATTATTATTATTATTAGCGGTGTTGCTGTTGCAATTTGAATCTTGAGCGAATGTCGGTGTCATGAACATTTGAGGAGCGATAGAAGTTGTGACAGTGAGGGGCAAAGGTGCCGCAGTAACATTTTGTTGTCTTGAATAATTGTTTGTAGCTCCGATCACCGAAATTGATTTTTGATGGTGGGCTTGGGCATTTACTCTTCCAATCGAAGTGGGAACGGTATCATGATAGATCTCCCTTTGTGGCAAGTAATGATGACTGGGAGTGAAATCGGTACCAGCGGCTATCAATTGAGCGGTAGTAGTATTGGAGGTCATCCTCATACGAGGATGTGATTGAGTTTGAAAATTTCCAATGTAACCGCCGGTATTTCGAGAGCCGTTAAGATTATTAGTTTCGGTCGCCAAATTAGAAATGATAGGATTCGCCTGAGGAGGCAATGAGGAAGGAGGAGAGTAATAAGACGCGGATTGTAAAGACGACGACGTAGCGGCCGGTAGAGCAAAATAATTTGTTGAGGGTTCAACAAACGAAGGAGTTGTAACATCAGGTTGTTGTAACATGGCCGCTTGTTGAGCCGAGGCTTCATCAACGAACTGATGATGAAATGTTGTGGTGGAAGTCATGTCGTTAAAATGTCGTGACGAGGAAGTACTTGAGTTTGGAAGACCCTGAGCTGATTGTTGATAAGGTTGAAGTGGAAAAGTCATTTCGAAAATGTTGGTAGGCCAATTTTGTATGTCCAAAAAATTGACGCAAGCTGATAAAGGTCGAGCAATAAATTGTTCACCTGTTAAATCGAAACCGCCAAATGACGCCGAATTAAAGTCTAGATTGTTTGCTGAGGTTGTTAGACTTGGCGTGGTGGTAGCGAAAGAACTAGGTGAAGGAGTAAAATATTGTTGTTGTTGTTGAAAGTGAACAGGACAATCCAGGTGTTGGTCCAAACTCACAGAATGTGCGACGACATCAATCATATTGAAAAATGGGAGAATGGGCACTTTTTATGCGAAGACTCTTGATCCTGATGACGAATCTGGAACAATAATTACTCAAATAATCGTTAAAAATTGAGTCTTGAAAAATTTTGGCATACAGAGGGTCCCTGCCTTCTTTTTTATATTAGAGTCAAGATCCCCCAACTGCTAGTAAAAGAATGGTCCTATTTATAGTTGTACCAATGATTTTTTTTTTACAAAAAAAAGATTATAATATAAAAAATGAATATATAAAAAAAAAAAATGTCCGATTTTATTAGTTTATTTGATTATAAATAAAAAAAATTTTTTTTAAATTCCTATTATAACTAGTTATTATAATCCCCCTTAAAAAAAAAAAAAAAAAAAAAAAAAAAAAAAAAATGGAAAAAAAAATATACAGTAATCTACATTAAAAAGACAATATAAATTATTTTTTTTTGTGTGATACAATATAACTATATCTATATATATTATATAAAGTAGTCTATTTATTTATAAATCCTACTTCCTGTCAAAAAAAAAAAAAAAAAGATTTTTATATACAATAATATAA
>CAMKVN010003441.1:0-10495 GCA_946474995.1 Funneliformis geosporum
ATGTTATTAAAGTAGAAACTTATCAGGAAGTGAAGACAGAACTTGAAAGCTAGGTCCTTAAATCAATTGGCGACAGGGTTCAATGCACTTACAACCAATCCACACACCTTACCCAACAAAAGAATGGCTTCAACCAAGCGTTATAAGGCTCATTTAATAGGTACTACCTACGCTTACGATTTTCCCGAATTATTTCGTCAAGCTATTAGAATACTATGGAATCGTACATCTCATCATAGTTCAAACCTTAAATATCCTAGTGATGTTTTGAAAGCCAAAGAACGTGTTTGACGAGAATAATAATTTATTAAAAGTGGAGAGAGCTTCGGGAATGAATTCATTTGGTATGGTTGCATGGATCTTTACTCTTTTTACCCTTCTACAAAGCAACTGAATTGGCAAGATCATTGGGAATACCTAGAGTATACTTGTCAGCAAATTCTGGTGCAAGGATTGGATTGGCGGAAGAAGTTATGAATCATTTTAATGTTGCATGGATTGATAAAGGAAATCCAAACAAAAGGTATAAAATATCTTATCTGGATTCGGAGACATATAGCAATTACATCAAAATGAAATGAAATCTGTTATTACGGAAGAAATTGTTGAGGAAGGAGAAACACGACATAAAATTACCAACATTATTGGATCAAAAGATGGGCTTGGTGTTGAATATTTGAAGGGTAGGATTAATCGCTGGGATAACATCGCGAGAATATGAGGACATTTTCACAATAACGTTAGTTACTTGTCATTCAGTCGGTATGTATTTATTGCAAGTCAATTTTTTAAAAAAAAGTTTTTTCTTTAACCTTCTTATTATTTTTATTAAGGTATTAGAGTTTACTCAGTAAGGTTGGGACAGGGTACAATTCAAAATAAGCGTCAACCCATAATATTAACCGGAGCACTAGCATTGAATAAAGTGTTGAGAAGGCACGCAAATTATGTTTAAGAATGGAGTTCACATCTGACTGCACAAAATGATTTGGAGGGTATTACAAAGATTATACAATGGCTTCTAAATTCTCCTGTACCAATATTTATGAATTCAGATACTTGGGACAGGGATGTTAATTATATGCCTCCCAAAGGGCCTTACGATTCAAGATGGTTAATTGCGGGCAAATATGAGATTTAGAGAGAACCCAACAGTTGGGTTAGTTGATTCTTTGATAAAGGTTCCTTTGTTGAAACTTTAAGTGGATAGGCGAGGACCGTTGTAGTAGGACGAGCACGTCTTGGTGGAATAGAATTCCAATGGGTGTTATACTCGTACTGTTGAGAGTATAGTTCCAGTTGATCCAGCTAATGCCGGACAAGTTTAGTACCTTAATTCAGCCTATAAGACTGCTCAAGCGATTAATGATTTTAACAAAGGCGAACAATTACCCTTAAGGATTTTTGCTAATTGACGTGGATTTCAGTACATGTTTCAAGAGATTCTAAAATATTGATCTTACCAACTACAAGCAGCCTGTATTTGTTTATATTGTCCTTAATGGAGAACTTCGTGGTGGTGCTTGTAATAGATCCTACCATTAACGATGATATGATAGAAATGTATGCCAATGCAAAATCAAGAGCTGGTGTACTTGAACCCTAAGGAATAGTTAAAATCAAATTTAGAAAGCCACAATTGCTTGCAACAAGAAAGGTTAGATGAAATGTACTGTAATCTTAAGAAATCATTAAATGACCGATAATATCTAAATCATAAAAAACGAGAAATTAAATTACAGTTGGATGCAAGGAACCAGAATTATTACCGATATATTCACGAATAGCGATTCAATTTGCAGATTTTACATGATACATCAGGAAGAATGAAATCCAAAGAAACGATAAAAACATCGTTAGAATTAAAGGAATCTAGAAGATTCTTTTATTGGCGTGTTCGAAGAAGAGTACATATTTAGAGATTTGATCAAGACAAATGATAAATTGACTAGAAACGAAATGAAACAATACTTAATAAATTGGTTTAAAAATGATAATAATATTGAAAGCGATAATAATGAATTTGATTGGGAAGAATCTGATGAAGAAATTGTGAAATGATTTGAAAAAACCTTGGATGTAGATTCGAATGATGATGATGATGATATTACCATAATACCGAAAATAACGATTAATAAAAGAATTGAACAAATTTAGAAATGAAGCTATAGCGCAAAATATTTTAGACATGAGTGAGATTAATTTGAAAGCTTTATTAAGGAAATTAACAAATGGTGAAGAGAATAATTATAAATGAAAATTTAGTTAGGAATAGAATTCAACCATCTTTTATTAAATTAGTATATAAATGTATTCTTTACATATTAATTAATGATTTTACATGCTGATTTTCTTTTACATCAACCTTTTAATTTTTTAAAACAATAAAATGATACGTACCGTAAAATCTTGAAAGTAAGCACCTTTGAAAATGAAGCACCCCTTTATAAATTAATAGCTAATATGGGTTTTATATTCATCTATTCATCTGCGATAATTTTTTTTCAGATCAGGTATATATGACTTATTTTATTTACGAATGACGTCAATGATTGGCCAACTTTTGTTTCTTGGAAATATATTTAAATTTAAAAATTCAAAAAGTTTAATTTTTAATTGCTTTATTTTTTTATAACTTACGTAACTGTGTACATCAACAAAACTATAGTGTGGTTTTTGAAACTGAATTTTCGTTGCAAAAAGGTATCATGGGTGATTTTGTAAACAAACATAGTACTCGCCGTAAATCCCGCGTAAAAGGTAGGCATATTTTTAAGTTATAATCAAAATCCTTTGGTTGCTTTGTGAGTTCGTCTTGGCTATACCAGGGAGATTCCGCAGGATCTACTGCCAATTTGGTTGTTGGTTTATGTCCACAAAAACATTGCTTTTGTGAGTTCGCCTAGGCTATACCATAATGATTCACAGGATCGATCGCCCATTTGGTGGTTGATTTATATCCACAAAGACAATTAAAGAAGTTTCTTGGTTTCTTTAAATAAGGTCTACTGATTCAGAGGAGTCGGTTATGCACTGTTATTAACGAAATCTTTTATAATAGAGCAACAAAGAGAATTTTAACAATGAAGAGGAAACTAACTTAATTAATAAAATCGTGAATATTGGATCTGGAATTTCTCGACATAAAATAATATTTCTTCCAGAAGAAAATGATCTTGACCCGATCAAGTCAACACTTAGTAGAGAAGAATGAATAGAATTGGAAGTGGATTGGTGCAAGGTTGTAGTCATAATTTTTTAAAAATTTAATATAATTTGGGTTATAGATGATTAAAAAATAATGAAAATTATAATTAATAAATTTTTATTTTTATTTTAATAGAATTATTGACTAATTTGATTTAAATTATATCAAATTTTAATATATGGGTGCGTTATTAAAATTGAGGTACGGATCATATTATTTACTATATCTCGTACCTCAATTTTAATAGAATACCACCCATATTTCTACCAGAAGAAAATGACCTTGACCCGATCAAGTCAACACTTAGTAGAGAAGAATGGATAGAATTGGAAATGGATTGGTGCGAGGTTGTAGTCTTAATTGTTTAATTAATTGTATTATTATCAGCAAAACTCATTTTTTTTAGACCGAAAAGAAGTTGTCAGTACCTTTGGATATGGAATAAATGAAGATACGAAAGGGCTTCTAAAAAATGTATGATGACACAATTACTGAGGCAACAGTTAACTATCATGTTAATTTGCCTCAAATTGCTGTCATTCTTAATCAAAATTCTCTAATCGATCCAACTACATATAGCTTTAGCAGAGATTGGTCCCGTGAGTGGATACAATCGGTGTATAAAGCATTGTAAGTAAATTAATTATATTGCGAACTTATTTGTAATATCTAAATGATGTAGCCTGATACTTACTTGGAATAGTTTATTGTGCTTCCAACTTCCCGTTAATCCACTTCATGATAGTAGCTATCAGAATATGCGTATCGTGACAGAATCGTAAATTGTCTTATGGAGGATATTTTCTTGGATGTTAACAATGCTATTAATATGAGAACGTAAGTCGCACCTTATAAATATCCTTTTCAGGAGATAGAAGATATAAAAATAATAAGATACTAATATAATTCTATTACTGATCAGAGGCGAGATCGAGAATATAGACCAAAGGCCCAAAAAAATTCAAAACGACAACCAGAACAAATATGTTGTTAAGCTTAAACTGTTCATCATTAAGTTAACAAAGATTATTTGCTAGTAGGGAGTTTAATTATGTCTAAATTATGGAAGAAATAAACACGAATAATTAAATTGAAGGGTCATGTCATCTTTATTGATATAGATTTAAAGAAGAATGAATTAATTTTACGAGCAAAGATAGTTTTAGAGATAAATATTATTGATTTATTAGAGAATTGGTAGTGATTCTGCCATTTATTAAGACAGAAATACAAGATATTTATATAAAATACATCAATAAGAAATAGATATTTAAGATAGTAAAGAAATAAGAAATATAAGAAAATAAAGAAATTAAATTATTAAAGAAATATGTGAAATTAGAGATCACTAAGAAATTAGTGAAATCAGAGAAATTAGAAAAATAGTAAAAAGTTGAGAATCGTGATCATCATGATTACTATTCGTCAATTATGTTAGGTGTAATATCGTATGTCATAACAAGACTATAACTAATAACGTGCAATTGGTTGGTTACATGATGCTTTATTAATGATTAAAGTAAATAGCTCTGATCATCTCGTAGGATTCAGGAAGGTTGTTGGAAATGTCTACTATCATGATGATAAGAAAATGACAAAGGACTGAGAAAAAATCCTATAATGTAAGTAGTCTAAAAGTCTGTTTCCTTATTTCCAGTTATTTGCTAATTAAACTTAGTCATTCCTTTAATTTTAATAGCAATGCAAGTTGGATTCTTCAAATTGCAACAGATTCTAGAAAAACAAGGAGTCGATAAAAAAGAAATTAAAAATATTGAGACTTTTGGTATTTTAGTATACAGTAAGAACCAGTTCCGTAAATGTTCCAATTTTTTATTAGCACTTAATATTTTCCAAATAATCATTTATGTAGAAAAAGATTTTAATTTTTATGTGATGCATTATATTGATGGATTATATCTTGTCAATAAATTTGATGAATTCACAATTCTGAATAAAGTTACTCAATTTTCTGAATTATCAGATATTATCAGGATAATGTTTGCTTTCAAGGTAATATTTAAGCATTGTTATCTTTTTAGTTTAAATTGAACCTTTTTCAAACCTTTACCTTTATTATCAGCATCATGTGATAAAACTTTACCTGCACATTCAAAATTTATTAAAAGGAAAATGCAGAAATCAACAGGAACCTTATTACTAATGATACCTGACAAAATTACCTTTCTTAATATGACGAAATTGACGAAACTGAAATGATGAAACTAGTTTTTTAACTTGATCTAAATTCCTTGAATTAAAATACATTAAAAAAATATAATAATTTTATATTTATTCATATAAAAATATTAAAGAGACGAAACTTTTGACGAAATTACAATTTTTTAAAAAGAATTTAGTCAGGTATCACTACTTACCGCACTGGTGAAATTGCAATTGTAACGTCATCAAATGGAAAGAAACAAAGATTTTCTTGAGGGATAATAGATAATGATTAACATATATTTATTTAGATAATTTGAATTATTTTTACACTGATGGTTATAAAGATTGATTATTTTACATTGCATAATATGTGGTTTATTTATGTATATTATCTTTTAATATTAACATTTATTAAAAAATTGATTTTTCATTTTTAATTTTATTAATGATAGCTTATGCATTAATTTTATTCAATGAGACCTAATTCATGAAGATGCTCAGAAATAATTACATATGGATCTTTGTAATACCAAACATATCTTAAGGCAATCTAATTCTTTTTGCATAATTCTTCTTGATTTGATCCTATATCTCTATGAAAAAATTCATTATATTTTTTGTGCTGTATGACTTGTACTTCAATTGCAAAGTTATATTGTGAATAAAATATCGATTTCTAGTCCATTTGGATATTCTTATGTCTTTAAGAAATTGGGTTTGCAGATTAGTGAAGAAAAGCCAAGATATTTTGCTAAAATTTCATGACATAACTTTTTTCTTTTATATTTAGGGTATAATGGATACCAAGTTCCTTGTTAAAGACTATTAGAATAGCTTTCCATTGATATTTATTTTCACAAATCCATTCTAATTTTGTTTGCAAATCATAATATTGATTTAAAAGTA
Organism: Funneliformis geosporum; assembly: GCA_946474995.1. Classification (NCBI taxonomy): domain Eukaryota; kingdom Fungi; phylum Glomeromycota; class Glomeromycetes; order Glomerales; family Glomeraceae; genus Funneliformis; species Funneliformis geosporum. The sequence goes on from CAMKVN010003441.1 coordinate 6,281, forward strand.
ATCTCCATTTTTATTTACGCAAGTTTACACATATTCTTTATTGACTGATATTAACCAATACAAAATGGACTTTATTTTTAATGTAAATAAGTGTATTGTGCCATTTGGTGATTTGATTGTCAAGTAACAGTTCACCTATATTTTTATACTTATTTGAAAGACATTTCCCAAGTTTAGATAATGCAATTTGTTTTGCATCTTCAAGAGTATATTTTATATTATCTACAGCATGTTTCACAATTTTTAACTCTATGAAGTATGTATAATTCTTAGAATAGCAATATATTAATAGGATTTTATTATCTTTATATTCAGTTGAAAGTTATATTTCATTATGAGATTTGGTAATATTACAAGTATTATTTAAGAATAATTTTTTCCATTATAATAAAAGATTTACTAATTTTTAGATTTTATTCCTCTAATTTCAAAGGAGTATTCTATTGAAGTCTAATTAAAAGTAGATCATCTTTCATCTTAGTAAAATAAAAACTATAAAATTCTGATTTCACAAATGCTTTTCAATAATTTTAATGCTTTTTTTTGAATTATTCACAATTTGACCTATAATACAAACAAGATTTACTTTGTTTTCTCTATTGTTAAATAATACAAGATAGAAAATAAATTTATGAATTATCTTTGGCACAGCTTGATATTTTTGGATTACATATATTGGTGAGATATTTTAATATTACTCATTGAGTGAAGTTTTCAGATGCTTCAATAAAACTAAGGACAATTCCAAACTGAAATAGCCTTATAAACTATGAAGATTATGTTAAACATACATTTTTATTTAATTAAAAAAAATCTATTAAGTTAATAGATAATAATATTATTGATATTAAAATAAAAATAAAATGAGAAGGCTAACAAAGTTGAGTTGATAAACCTTTTTTAAGTTCATTTGTCTGCATCATGATCAATTATTTCATCACCCCACTTTCACAAAGAATTTTTATTATTCAAATTTTTATCTACATATAAACCCTTAATCTCTGTAATCTTTTCTTTATATTTATGATATAATGTATGAGTTTTTGTTTCACTTAATTTTTTTCAAGTTCATAACTTGATGAATGACCTATGTAACAAATATATTTTGGATCCAGGGTCAAGAGTAAGAAATGCACATCATCCAATGCTTCGTAATCTAAAATATTTTCAGCTTTAAACCTTAATAACATATTGTTGCTTGAATATGTGTGTCAGAATAAATCCCACTAATGTTAAAAAAGTGTTTGTTAATTAATTAAATTTTTTTTAACCAAGTTTTACGAATTTTACGAATTTTACGAATTTATTTTTTTATTTTTTTTATTTACCCCACTTAAAAGAAAATATAAAACTATCTTTGATCATCATAAATCCACTATTTATATTTCATATTAAAGGTTATACCCACCAAGGATTTCATCTATCCCTTTTACTTTGATTAATGTAATAGTGTTCGATTTATTATCACATAATTCATGAAATTTATTTGGAGTAAAACCATTTTTGCTTCCTCTTAATAATAAATTAAATTATATGGTAAATGCAACCCTCTTGCATAAAAAAATTTGCTTTCAATATCTATTTTATCAATCCATCTTGAAATAAGATAAATAATATTTAAATCATCAATTTGTAAATCAATTATTCCATCAATCTTTCCATTCCTAAACAGTAAAATGTTAATATTAGGTTCATTAGTAGGATTTAAATAAGATTTTAATAATTCTTTATAAAGTAGAGGAATTAAAAGCTTTTTATATAGATGAACATTTTCAAAGAAATCTTTGGAAGTTAAACTAAAAAATCTAATAAAGGGTAGACAATGTTTTAAGGTATCTTCCATCATTTTGAAATCATCATCTGACCAAGTTGAAGAATCAGAAATAAACGTAGGAGTTTTTTCAAGTAACCATTTTAATATAATTTCCTAAACTTCAATTTTTTTCATTTGTAATTCATCTCTTTTGATAAGTGAAATTAAAGATTTTTCAGGAAGTGATGTAAAATCAAGTGATTGAAATATTTTTTTAGGAGCTTTAGCTATAAAATTTGTACAAAATACTTGAAGTTTTGACAAAGAATTAAATTGAAAACTAGTTCTATGAGTAAGCTCAAAATGTTATTCCATCTATTCAGATTATTTTCAATCAAATAATTCTGTAAATATTCAACTAGCTTTTGCAGAAGAACTCTTTAGCATCAACCAATATTTTTAAAATATCTAAAGAATCTTGTTCGTCTAATGAAATAATTCCACTATAAATATACCTATATCATAAAAATTTATAATTATTTAAAGATGACAAAGTAAATAATAATCATATTCTTGGATTCAGTGTACAGTCATACCTCTCTATAGCGAATTTTTATATAACGAATTTTTTGGACAACTATATTAAATTTACCCTCGTTATAACGAACTAGCCAATCAAATTCTTTAAAAAATTCACTATAGCTCTATAGCGAAGTTGAAGTTCAGGACATAAAATTCATTATATCAAGGGTTGACTGTATATACTTACTTCAAAATAATTTGAAAAATGTCTGGAGAAATATTTGGCAACTTAATATGAACTAGGGCGTTATTATTATTCTTTTTATAGGAAGACAATTTTCGTAGCAAAAATGGAGAGCGGTAACACAATTTGTTCATGTGTGCAAAATATTTTCACATTCAGATCTTTTTCAACTTAAATTGTAATATCATAATATTCATCTAAAATTTCAATATAATTTGGATAAAAGATGTCTCGACATTTTTATAAATAATTTGTGAAAAGTGTAAAATCTATGCTTAAATAGTTCGTGTAATATTTCCATCAGGCAAGATGATGTGTCACCTATTCCTTCAATGGTTTTCCTTCCAAATTTAAAAGGAATTTTACTTATACTTTAAAGTTAATTTTAAATATATTAAAAATTAGTTATTAAGTTAATAATATTATTATAATAAAATTTATAATGTTTTTTAAGTAAAATCAAAATAAAAAATTATATTAATTAGTAACTTTTTGCATTAATTTAAGTTCAAAGTTTTAAAAATATTTTAATAAAAGTATTTTCTTTATAAAAGCTAAAATTTTTAATTTTTATTTATTTATATAATATTAAAAAAACTTTACAAAATATATAAATTTATATTTAAAACATTTATTTATATATTTAAATATTATTTATTTATAAAAAAATCATAAATTTAAAGTTGAAAATTTTGCATATATTTAATATTTTTAATTATTAAAAATGTAAAGGTAATAGATTTATAATAAATTTTATAACATATTTTAAACTAAAAATTAAAAAAAATTGTATAATAATTGATTGATAATTATGACTAAATTTGAATGAAAATCATTACCATTTAAGGGATACCTATAATAGGAAATTCAAAATTTAAACAATACCCTTTTGTATAAAAATCGTCTTTTTTAAAAAAAAAATTATTTTTTATGAACAATTTATTGGTAAGATATTTTATCTACGATTGCATCGATTCTTTGAATTCGAATTGTGATTATGATCTAAATTGTTTTACAATTTGAATTAAATAAATGTTCATCAAGAGTTATTTGAATCGATTTTTCGGTTACTAACTACGTAACTTACTCATCATCTTAATTCTTTTCTCTTTTTTTCTCCATATTTACTTTCACTCATATCTAATTTAACAAATGCTCCAAATTAAACTAATGAAATATGATTTGATTTTCTCATATATAGGGGACATACATCCAAGAACCCGAATCATTAGCGCAGAGTAAACATAAGATTGTTTTCATTGGTCCTCTTGGTTCAACGATGCGTTCGTTAGGTGATAAAATATCATCTATGATCGTTGCTCAATCTGCAAATTTTCTACGATGAATTGGAGTGGTAATGGTGTCACCCAAACTGAATTTGATGAACAAAGGTCATGTTATTGTTTCCGAAAGTGTTTACGAAGAGGCGTACGTCAAGGACGTTGATGATGGGTTAAATAAAGAAAATATCCTATCATAATCAAAACTTCAGAGGGTGGAAGAGGAAAAGGAATTAGAAAATGGAAAATCCAGATAATTTTAAGCAACCATTTGCTCAAGTTCAAAGTGAAGTTCCTGGTTCACCGATTTTCATCATGCGACTTGCTCGAGATGCTCGTCATCTTGAAGTTCAAGTTTTAGCGGATCAATACGGAAATGCGATCTCCTTATTTGGAAGAGATTGTTCAAATGCGTC